>OX578153.1:85278682-85503682 GCA_951213105.1 Amaurobius ferox
TTCGCTTACCTGGAAAGCCTGGCCAAAGAATATGCCTGGCCCTTCACTTCAGAGCGTTTGGATAAACGATGGACTTTTCTCCCGGCCATCCGAGAGACATGATTTTTCTCTAAAAGGGTTCCTTAGAAATGATATTTAAAGATATATGTATGACATCATTTAAGAATAAATCTAATATTCAAACACAAAGAAAGTGTGTAATACTTAAATATTAGTTTTAAGAATCCTGTTTCAAGCACTAATTATCACACAAGGAAAATAATATAGTCGTAGAAAAGTTGTATGGCGCATTAAAAGAATACAAATATAGTCTGTTAAAAATAGACTTGTGTATAGAATAATCACTGGCAAAGAGAGAACAATTGACCAGAAATGGTCTATAAACGTAAAATGGAAAGTTCATATTGAGTTTGGAAAGATTCTTGCAAATTAAATGCAATTCAATGGCTTTCAGACTTTTAAAGAATGCATGAACATGCTGTTCTAATTAATATAATTTTTGTTTTCACAAAATTATACAGAAGTGTTTATAACAAGTTACTTGTATACAAAGTGAACAAAAGTAATTTAAAAAGAGGACATGAAAATAAAAATCACTATAAAATACATATCAGACACTTAATAGCAGAATAGCATGAAATTTAAGGTGCACATATAATATAATTTTACAAATTAAACACACACATATGGCAAATAACAGGCATTTTTCTCTTTTGCATTGTTTCATCAGATGTAAAAATAATCACTTTGAATGTTCAATATGAAATATTTTATATGGAATAATCGCTGTCAAAGAGAAAGTAATTGAATTCAATTTGAATTGCATTCAAGCAATTTGAAATTCTAGAACCAGGTGTCCAATCTTTTCGAGGAATTTTCTGTAACAACGTTTCATAATTATAGGACTATATTTTTGAGAAGTTAATAACTTTTATTTTGTCGGTTGGAATGTAATTAAGTTTGCATTCAGGAATACAACAAGTAGTAGGCATTGTGAATGCTAAACATCAAAAATAATTTTTATCTAGCTTTGAAAGATATAAATATTTTCAGAGATGGTAGGGAATAATTTTTCCAATATTTTAACAAAGTGTATGAATTCTTATTAACGAAAGCAGAAAAGTATTGGTATTTTAAAATGGCGCAAATTGATTATGAAAAAGTACATTCGGTATAATTTTTCTACAGCCCAGGGAGTTATTTTTAAGTATGTGGTGAGTTTCCGTTTATCATTAAATTTGTAATATCAAGTAATAATATTACTAAGGTAGGATTTCCTTATATTTGGCAACTTTTTAGCAAAAAATGTTCTTTTATATTATTAGAATTTAGGAAAAATAATAGACTTGAAAATACTATTTAAAGCGTAAACTTTTTATTGACTATAGTTGTCTTGAATTCGAAGCAAGTACTAGTATAAACATTAACTAGTAATGCATGCCAAAACTTAATATTTGATCTTCTTTATACGCTTTGAAAAAAATCCACTGTTTCAAGTTACACTTTCAATAAATGGAACAATTTCAGGAAGGACCAAGAGATCTTATAAATTTTCATGCTTTAACGTAATAAAAAAATTAAATTCAGGCTTACATTTTTATCTTACTCAGTTAATTTTTGATTAGATCTAAAAAAAAAATTCACGATATTTGTATAACCCTAAGCTTCTGTAATGTGTGTATATGATGTCAATCAAATACTAATTTTCATTTCTTGCAGAATATAGACATATATGCATAAAAGATATAGTCAATTTTTCGTTTTAGACAACAAAACGCATTTAGAATTATCGGAATTCAATATTTGGGTGTTTTACTTCTGATATTCTGAGAGTTGAATATAAACTCTTAATTAAAATATAAACTATTTAAATTCAGTTATAAACATCTTACACTTTATTAAAATATATGAATTGAAATTAAATTGAATGTCATTCGTAGCAAGTCACTATCAGTAAAACTGCCCTGTAAAACTTTTGTAACCAAATTTTCATGATGCGAAAAATAAAATATATACATAAAAGAATTAGTACAGAAATTAAGAATAAATGAAACAAAACAAAATGTCATTAATCATAAAATAAAAAAAAAATTTTAAACGCAGCATCCCAATTTTTTTTTTTTCATTCAAATACAGTAATTTATATTCAAACTATGAACAATAAGTAGATAACATTATTCTTTTAAATCTCTATCAATAAACTTATTTAATGTAAGTATATTGACTCCTTTGATTTTATTTTTATTTAAAAGTAAGTATTTGATTGTATGAATTTAAAAAACATTAAATCTACGAAAGATTTTACAATGTTTAATTGACAATTTCAATATAAATATAAATATTAATGTATAATAGCACATAATATTAAGTAATATATCCTAGCAATAACTAATTAAAGTCTAATACTTATTCATGTAATTCATAAAAGCTGCAGTGAGGGAGGAAATTTCCTTAATTAGCTTACCCTTCTGAAAAGCATTCAGTTTTCTGTTATATCCATGGTTAGTACTATGTTGAAATTCAATTCAATTGTATATATCCAAATGCCTGACCTTCATAAGCATTTTAAAACTACATTATAATATAGTACTTAGTCTTTAAACTTTAATAGATAATTAATTTATAAACTTAACTGGAAGCTAGCATTATAAGACTTTTAAAGCATTCCGCATATTACAAAATATAAACAAGGGTCAACGCCACAATGTACAAACACCCACACAAAGAGAAGAGGGGAACGAAAAGTTTTCAAAATCCCAACGCTTAACATGACGTCACAGGGGACATCCTCATCTAGGGCCAGGCCCAAAGAAGAAGCGGAATCACGATAGCCCTGGGTAAGGCTCCTCTATATACGAGCTGACTCATCAAGCATATTGAAGCCCACCATAGCTGGATGCGCAATTCATTAACATTAGCTCTATTCGTATTATCACTTTAGGAAGTATAATTGAAATAATTATGGGTGGTTGTTCTGCACCGAACTGCTCTAATCATTCTAGAAAGGGTTTTAGGCTCTATTTCGCTTTCCTAGAAACGAAGAAAGAAGAAAACAATGGCTAATAAATAATTGGATACCCGGTACTGGAGCACACTCGTGCGAGTTAAGTTCTACAATATTCTAATTGAAACTTCTTTTTTTATATAAAGTATTTATTTTAAACACTTATTTTATAATTTCTGTAACTATAGTATGGAATCCTATGGGCTTCAATATGCTTGATAAGTCAGCCTGTAGTTGAGGAGCTCTAGCCCTGGGAGATGGCGGGTCCTTTGTGGGTCGTGGGACGGTGGTACGCGTGCCTGCTCCTTTTAGGCCGGATTCATACTGACGCGTTCGTCCGTTGCGTTGGCTATCCGTCAGAGGAGCAGC
This sequence comes from Amaurobius ferox, assembly GCA_951213105.1. Lineage (NCBI taxonomy): Eukaryota > Metazoa > Arthropoda > Arachnida > Araneae > Amaurobiidae > Amaurobius > Amaurobius ferox. The sequence continues at coordinate 85,282,056 of OX578153.1, forward strand.
GCAGAGCATTGATTCACACTAATCCGTCAACGCATGGAGTTCTCGAGCACAAGGGATTTTCCTCTTTTTCCACGCTGTATGAGGCGATGGGGGTGCAAATGGTGTGGGAAAGAAGAAATCTTTGTGCGGCTCTACTTGATTGGTTAGGATTTGTTTACTATTTGACAGCAGCTGTTCGATTGATTTTCATATTGTTCTATGATAATATATTCATATTGAGGTCTGGTCAATTAGCGCAGGCCCGATTTGTCCCGTGAGTCGGGTCGGGGTCAGTATTTAAAAAGTCGGGCTGGGCGTATTTAAATTTGAAAAAAATTTAAGTGAATTTTAATACAGTGCATGAGATTATTGTGTTGAATTTAGCTATATGTAAATATAAATGTTTGAAAAACTTTTATCTTAGTTCTTTGTACAAACACATTTGAATAAAAAGCATTTCGGCCGTGACTTAATGGTCCTCGGGCCGGAAACGTGTTCTAAATTTGTAAATTTCTTTGGACAAGGCCGGCATGTCCCCCCAAATTATGCCCCCCTACAAACTTTATGGAGGGCTTCATATTTCAGTTCCCCTTGTGAATATTTCATGTCTTCTCCAGCTTAAAAAAATTACTGGAAGTATCGGGCTTCCCGTTCGAGTGGTGTCCGTTCCCCTGGCCGGGTGAAGGATACAATCTCATATTTTCTGGGATATGGCCATATCCCAGTATATATGTAAATCTGCTTCTTCAAATTCTCTATTTAGGGATTTTTCAAATGAAATCCTATTTTGGTAAATTCTTGAATTGAGCTTATTTGTATTTACTGTGTATTTTTGACCACAATTCTCGTTTAATATATTTATGAGATTATTTACTTGTGGAAGTCTCTCTCCACCAATAATGCAAAAATCTTAATTATTTAGTAATTTCGAAATACACCAATTTACCAACAATTGAGGATTGATATATTAGCATCTATTGCATCTTCAGAATTAATATCTTTCAGTATAAATTTAAATAAACAGCCTTGGGTTTATATATATATAATTGTAAAAATAAAATCTTTTGAATTTCCATTCATTTTCTTATAAAAGAACTCAGATTTTTAATAGTATGTTGGCTGTGAAAAATCACCTAGTTTATGAGATCTTTACCAGATATGTTACATTTTTAGAAGTAAAGTTGAACAATACTTACCTTAAATATAAATGTTATTTTGCTTTACAAATTTTATAATTTTTGGCTAACGCTTCATGAACCTTATGCACTACTCCGGGGTTTTAGTGCATATGTTAGTAGATTTACCATTTTGCAAATTTGGGGTGCTTCTTAATGACAATTTCGTGCCCATTCTGCTATGCATATTTTTTTTTACATTATATTTTGTGTCTTTTGTATATTCATCAGTGTTTGTTAAAGTATTGTTTGGCTACCAAGGTATTACTATTTACAAAATACCTAGACTTTCTTGGTATTTTAAGTTTTACTACTTAGATGGTGACAAGTATTATCCAAACACAAAAAATTTAATCTACTTTTTTAAGCAGTAAATTAATTTCATATCTAATCCAACTTAAGCTAATCCTGTTTTCTGATGTGGAACAATCAAATATTAACATGATTTAGCTTTAACTGACTTCACAATTATATTCTGCAACTGTCAGCAAATATTGAAATAGACAAATATGATTAATAAACAACTGACTCATAGTTAATGAGAATAGTGCTAAAAAATTATTAAACCAGATGTCAGCATTTTGTGTGAAGTATAAATATAATCTGACAAGACAAATGCTTATTTCTCTCACATAAACCAATGCTCTTCCTAGCTAATATCTTCAATAAAACAATGCACATTACTACAAATTCTTTTCGCTTCTTATCATTATTCGATCTTTGAAATATTAAATTGCTTTAACAGATTAAATTTGGTAAGCTGAAGTTTATTGAAGAAGAAATTGACATTTTAAAAAGATTGCAGTAACTTCTTTCTTATAATATATATTTTTACCTAACATATTCGTCAAAGTAAAAAGAAGGAAATCTGAGTGATAAAAATTGCCAATAAAGCACCATTAAGCTTTCCGATATATTTTAGCAGTAAAATCAGCTTACCTTTATAAATAAAACTATTTTCCCATAATATTGGAACTTTTAACATTTCCACTTGCATTTATAATTTTTCTTTTTTTTCTATTTTTTTAATCAGTTTAGAATGCTTTCAGGCCAACAACTTTATAATACCAGCCAATAGCAAAAATGTTTGATAACCTCACTCATCAATTTCAAGTAGGATTTTACGGAGTATTTCACATTACTTCATGGAGAATACAAAATAGATAAAAGGAATAATCCACATTGTCGTGTATTTTAAAATTATGTTGGTTTGAGAGCAATCAAAACAGTCTTGTTGAAAACCCAGACCAGCCAAGAGCATATAGCAGCTGGTAACAAGCTGTTTGTTGCAATATCAATATATATATATAGTTTAATTAAATAAATAGTATTTATAAATATAAATGAAATTCACATCATTGATGGTACAGCTCCATCAGGCCATCTTATAGGTTTTCTCAGTAGTTCCTCTTTGTGGCTACTTCGCCAGTTTTGTTTTTCACATCGACATCAAACCATCAAAATAATATGCAAATTATATTTAACAATAAAAAAAATTTAATCCAATTGGACTTCCAGAATTAACATTTAGTTAAAAAAAATAAAATGTGCTCATTTTGTTAGAATTTGAGTTGTGATAATTTTTACATTTAAAATTTCAAAGCTGAGTTCAGTAGTTGACATGCTCACAAAAACACATTTTGATTTTATTAATATGATTTTAATAATGCTTTTTCAACTTTCAAACCTGTAATGTTATATTTTTTACATCAATATAATAAAACTAGCTTATAACCACTGAAAATCAATGATGCAAGATGTGCTTGTATAAATTTTTTCAGATATTGTTTTTACTTCCACTCAAACCAGAAAAATACTGAATAATGAAAAAAGCAAACGAAGAAATGAATTATCATTAAAGGAGAAAAATAATTATTTTTTATTAATGCATTAACATTAATTGAATGGAAATGAAGAACAGATGTCTCTTATAATAAATCTAATAGAATATTTCAGTATATTTAGTATTTCCACATATTTAGTAAATTTTTTTTTTTTTTTTTAGCAAATTAACCGAAATCCACATTTGAATCTAAACTAAAATCCAATATAACTAACTGCGAATCCAGTTTTGAAAACATATCTGAATTAGAATTCCAAATTTGTTGATCAACTGCCCATTGCTAAAATATTTTCCCTTTATACAGAAAAGTGTTGAACTTATTGGGTCTTACAGCAGTCTGATAAATATTTTTATCATAGAGATATTTCTTCGTTTATGTGTAACCATATTAGTTTCCATATTTTAAATATCTGCAAGCCCTTTTAGTTAGGTGACAGTTTGCTTACAACAATGGTAATATGAATAGCCATTGTTATAAGATAGTTAAAAACGAGTCTAATAATATTCAGCTTCGCTTCTACAGAGAACATTTTAATAAGAACAGTGAAGCTGAATATTGGACTTGTCTTATTCAATACTTTTCACCAGACAGAACACATATTGGGGCCAGCACACCCCTCCGAAAAACTTTGCATCCTAATTACTCATGTACCCTTTTGGAGTAAGAACTAAATACTTACGATATTTTTGTTCCAACATTAAATCCCAATGGATAAATTCAAAACATACTAATTAACAATAAAATCAAATACATAAATTTAATTTGTTTATTTTTCAGAAGTATACAGCTAAAATTTTTAGATATAAGAAATAAAATATTTTATAACAGATTATGTTCAACAAATATGAATATTTTTTTAAAATAAAACTAGATCCAGTCAAACTTTCTTTAAATTTTCTAGTCCATACTTGAATTCAGAAAAACCTGTAAAAAATAAAATGTATAGTTTTAAAGAAATATCATTTTCAACTATTTTACAAAATTAAATGAATAGAATATCAACAAAGGCCTGACATAAACATAAATCACACATGGGCAACCCATGTCTTCATTTTTTTTTTTTTGCTATGAATACTTTTTTTTTTAAACTTTAAAATTCTATTTGAAATTTCTGCGTTTGGATTAATGTATACCATAAAGCAGTAGATTTTGATCATAAAAGTGAGGCTTTCAGTTCTATCGTTAGTCGTACCTGATAAAAAAAAGTAACCACTGGCTGTCAGCTAGTTATACAAATTTTCTACAACCAAATATGACTTTTATGCAGGAGAAGCAGATTGAAAATAGTGTAGCTATCTTAGCTTATATGAAACATTTTCAAAAAATAATATTTCATGGACAATGAAAATGCTTCTAAAATATTGGAATGATATGAAGCTTTAACTTTAGTGCCAACAAGTTGCTAAATCTTAATCCCCATTAGCATGGCATATTTCACATGTCATGTTTCTATATATATAATGGTCATTAGCAATTCTTCCTTTTATGCAATATTTTCATCATATGTTTACAAACTGATCATTGGGAACACTCAGGGCTGTGCAGTCGGAGTTAGTAAAAATATACCAACTCCTAAATTAAACTATATAAAAGTAATTTTATCTTGGAATATTAAATTCTTTCATTAGTTAAAATAGTTTTAAAAAATCATTAAATGTTTACCAATTAAAAAACTAATGAATTGAAAAATTAAAAATTGTTATCTATAACAGTCACTATTTTAGCAATAACTTTTATAAACAAATAATATGTGAGCACTATTTTATCTAGATATAAGTTGCTATACTACACTACCTAAAAATAAAATGTGACCTATGCAAACTAAATACATGCACCCACTATTCAGCGGAATAGGCTGTGCAACAAAGAAAATATTAAAATGCAGCTTATGCATATTAAAAATATATGCCTGCTACAGTGTGGCATGTGCTACTACTTGGCATCATAGCCTGCTTATGTCCTAAATAAACACCTTCTGCGTGGGCAATAAATGAATTGATATGTTGATGCATACTGTGGTGGTGTCCCAAGCTAGCAGTAACTTTTTAAGACAAATGGGTTATGTATTACATGTGCAATATATGAATCATATTAAAATTGGTCCTACAATGAATGCAGTTTAAATTCAATTTGATCCTTTTCACGATAGTTATAATTTAATTTGAAACAGGTTATTTTCACAAGATACAATTTAAATCTAAAACCAGTAACTTTTACAGTTGATTTCAAATTGTTTAGCTTGCTTATATAAAACTGGAAATCAGAATAAAATTAGCATTTATTCTAAGAAATTTTAGTTGACCAGATTGATTATTGTAATGAAAATGAAAATTTTAATTTTCAAAACTTTAATTTTAAAAATGCTAAATTTAATTTTTTGATAATATTTCTTTACTCAGTGAGCTGCTTGCATGCACAGGTCAGGTGTTTCCGAATGATCATTGGAAAGTCCTTGAAAATGAAATGACTAACCCACATGTGTGTGTTAGAGACTGATAAACAAATCACGAGGATTCAAATTGCAGATTATGAATTAAAATGACTACAGCAAGATTGTATTTATATGTTAGATGTGTTTGTCATTATAAAAACTTACTTAGCATATATTATAAATATGGAACAGTTTACCCCACAAAGTTCTATATACAAGTATTTAACTTTTAACAGCACAGCAACATCTAATGTTTACTTAAATTCATCCACTTTACACTTTTTAATCACCAATTAAGGAATTTCTAATTTACAGTATATTAACTAGGAATAGTAAATGTCAAGCACTGAAATTAATGTGACAAAAACATACCTTAACTTCTTCACAATCTTAAGGGATCAGAGCAGAGGATGTGTGCACCAGCTGTAGATTTTTCAGTCCTTCAAGAAATATATCTTTCTAGACACTTTAAATTCCTGTAACAAATTAAATCAGAATTAGTATCACTTTATAACCCTTGGTAAAAAAAAGCACATCAAAACTGCTTGTCCTCAACTATTAGAATGAATATTTTTAAATTATGGTATCTAGCTGTAGATAAATATTCATGGTAATAAATATCAGACTTGAACTTGAATACCACATGAACCTTGAAGAATATTGCTAAATAGATTTCTTCTGTATTCAAACAAGTTAGCAAAATGAAAATATAACAAATCTAATTGTAATGCTGCACATAATAAGCTATAAAATTCTACTAATAACGAGTGAATAATTCAGAAATTTCAGCTCAGTGATTACTCGCCAAAAGTTTTTTCACATACCAGTATTATATAAATATAATAGCTGTGCTTTTAACTCTTTTGGCATTTTTTTCTTGAAAAAAAAAAAAAAAAACTAATAATTACAATAAAATTTATAGACAATTATGTAAAAAAATTAACATAAATATATACATAACATATCAGCGATTAAGATGTTGCTTACAGATGTAATGGACAAAATGTTGTTACACAAATATTGATTTACATTGCAAAATCTAAAAGTCACTACTTTCAAGATCTCTGGGATTTACACATAAAATGCGAGTAAGTACAAACCACCTGTTACACAGAAATGCATTGGCACTGGATAAAAGAGAACATACATTTCATATTAACAGTGGCGAATCATGGGAGAATGTGGCCCCGGCAATCTTTTCCGAAGAGCCCCCCTCCCCCCCCCCCCCCCCACACACACACTCTAAAAGCCAGTTTAGAAAAAAAAATGTACTTAAAAATAAACACGTTGAATCTCGTTCTATACAAATCCTGCTACGCCTTTTTTTTTCATCTAATAAACATACTTGAAATATTTGCACCCAAAAGTTTGAACAGAAATTAAATTAAGATGAGAATAATAATATTTTATGAAAATATTAAGCGATACAAGTGTTTAAATATTATACATTTTTATTTGTTAAACTGTGCGGTAAATATTGATATTACAGCACAATACTAAGAAAAGAGTTAAAACTTTTTTTATGGTACTTTAAATTGGACATTTTCTGGCTTTTGATGCAACAAAGTATCAATAAGTAAAATCTAACGTTTTAGCAAGGTAGTTTTCAATGCTAAGAATTGACAAATGATTTGATGACCTCTTTTCAGTCATTACGCTTCTTAGGTTGTTTTTGACTAGTTTTAATTTAGAGAATGACCTTTCCCCACTAGCGTCGGAGATCATCAAACGCAGATAAGTATGAAGTACTATTTCAACATTTGGAAATGCTTGAATTATATTTTCTCCACATAGATACGAATACAAACACTTTAAATCCACTTTTTGGGATTCATTTTCGAGTTCGTCCTTATTTCCTTCTTCACTATTAAAAATCTTTAGGAAACATTTTTTTTTCTTAAAGATATTTTACTTTTATTTTTCGTTCAAAATGAGGCTCTCCTCTGAATCGAGGTCCCTGGCATTCGTCAGTATATAAATTCACCACTGCATCTTAACTATTATTTTGCATGAAACAAACAAATATATTGGTACAGCCTGCATATCGTGTTAACCAATATTTCACTTTCGTGTTAAGTAGTCTCAATAGTATATATTATCAGAACATTCATAGCTAGGACGAGGACCCTGTGTTGAAGTTGATAAATGCTAATATAAATGCCAAAATAAATTGTACAATAAAAAAAATTACAAAAGTGTATAAGATTCCCAAATTTGCATGCCACATAACAAATATGCTATATGTGAAGTCTGCAACAAAATATGGTTTGGGTTGCTTACTTTATTCACATAAGGATACAGAATATGGAATGCTTAAAAACAACACACATTATACAAATAATTATTTAAATCATTATTTTCGGATTTAATTATAATTTATTGAAAAACTGTTATATCTAAAGGGAATTTCAACATTTTATAAATAGCATCACATACTACACATCCTGACAGATTTCTTAACTATGTGAAAAAGTATGACATCGCAAAACTTGAAATACCGATAAAGTCCGGAAGGGATAGAAATATTTGGTATGGTCATGATGAATAACTGAGTGCGATTAAATGCTATGTTTCTATAAAATATTTACAATAAATTTTACTCAAATATCCATTCATTGAGAGCGTACTAGTTTACATTGAACATTAGATGTGGGGAGATTACTTTAATCACATTTTTAAATTGGATCAAGTCGGGTCATTGTATACAGTTCCAAATTAGTATCGGTATACATTAAAATAAAATTTTATGACCACACGTTCAAATGAACAAGTGATCACACAAGTAATTTATCTAATGATCGTCAAACTGGCATAGATTTAAGAGTAAACTTCCCATGTTTCTTTTAAATAAACAAATAATAACTCACCAATCAGAATATTTTTCATATAGTCTGCTGTATATCCGAAATCATTCTTGCATTTGGAAATCCTGTGATCGAAGTGACAGCCATCTTGTTTATCAAGAAAAGCCTTTTCATTGGTGTTTTTTCAGAAGGTAACGCATCACGTGACCAACGCATCCGTTAAACATGAACTTGAACCATCTTCAACGGATGAACGCACGGTCGTGCGTTCGAGCCTGTGATTGGTTGACGTACAGCTCCCAACGGATGGGCAACGTACGAACGGATCAGTCTGAATCCGGCCTTACTCGGCCCTTTCCGTTGATTTTCAATTTTGCTCTAGAGACCTTTTCCACTTTTTTACTGGTCATGGGTCCTTCGTGGTCTATCTCCATCGGTTTCATCTTAGGGACTCCCCTCTCTGTTCTTGTGGGTTGGAGGGGGACGCGGACCATTATGTCTTCCTCTGCCCTCTAACTCGCGATTTCCATCTTTCTGGGCCAATTGAGGGTTGCAGGACTTTATGGTTTAATAGGGTTGTAGCCAACCCCGGGTCTATCCGGAGAATAAGTAAATGTGTTTCAATCGCTGGGTCGATCGCAGGGTTGAGCATTTAGTGTTAATATTGAGGAGCTCGGAAAATACCAGTGAAACATAGACTTTGGAGTTTAGACTGTTGAAGCACTTCCTGGAGTATCATTGGTTTACAATGCAAAAGTTGAATGTAGGCCTTTGTTGTAAAATGTTGTTGTAAAAGTTTAATGTAAAAGTTGAATGTAGGCCTTTGTTGTAAAATGTTGTTGTAAAAGTTTAATGTAAAAGTTGAATGTAGGCCTTTGTTGTAAAATGTTGTTGTAAAAGTTGAATGTTATTGTAGGCCTTTGTAACCGCCCTGGCCAGGCACAAATAATTTGTTTATAAATAGATTTAGGATTCCTTTCCCTGCCGGGGTTTTTAAGCAGCTATAAGCCTGATTAGGCAAGCCCCTCGGCCTGGGACGACAAGAAAAAAAGAAAAAAAAGTTACCCCCCACCCCACGAGGGGGTAAATTTTCAAAATTGGTATCTATTGAAAAATTTTTTCAAGCCCTTTAAAATACAGGGTAACATGCTATAATTGTGATCATTTGAAAGAACGATTCGAAAAAGAAGGACCTGCATTTTTTTACGAAATGGCTCGCAAAAATTGTATATATCCACTCTAACTCAACTTATAGACTAAATTTCATAAAATTTGGTTGGTAAGTCACTTGGATATGACCCTGGTGCTGATTAGTTTTTGGCACGATTCGGAAAAAAGGAACCCGCCTTATTTTGTGAAATGGTCCCCAAAAATAATATGTCTCCACTCTAGCTGACAAACTAATTTATTAAATTACAAAAAATTTGGTATATATAAATCGCTCGTAGGATACTGTGATGCTGGTTAGATTTTGATACGATTCGAAAAAAAAAAAAGAATCTGCCATTTTTTTGCGAAATTATCCGCAAATCTAATATATTCAATCTAAAGTTAAATACTACATGTGCAAGATAATGAAACTCTGAAACAAACGACTAAAATTGATGAAATATGTTAATTAAGTACGAGTTCCACATGTAACATTTGACAACTAAGCGAAAAAATCTGATCCCATGACTGTAGGATAAACCGTTCTCGAGATATTGTAGTTCTTGGAATTTTAAGGATCTGAAGAATTTAAAGTGAATTAAGTTGCCAAACGAAACGAAGATGTAATAAAAAACGAATTGGGTGTCAGAAAATTATCCATATTATTTTCTGCAATTAAACTCAATTCAGTGCATAATGAAATAAGAAATTATAAAATGGATTTGAATCTGCAGGGAAAGTCATATGCTGCTCATATCAGATTTTTATTTCATAGTGCACTAAATTGAGTTTAATTGCTGAAAATAACATAGATACGTGTATGATATTATGTACAATTGGCCTTTTTATTGCATCTTCGTTAAATTTGACAACTTAATTTATTTTACATTCTTCAGACCCTTAAAATTAAAATCTAATGTGGGCAGCACATGACTTTCCCTGCAGACTTATATCCACGTTCTCTTTATTTTAACTCAATTTAATTCACTTTTAATTCAATTTTCGTTCTCATTAGGTAACTGGACTTATTTTCAAATGTGGCGTAGAGAAAACATGAAAAAACTAAAATATCTCGATAACGGTTAGTCTTAGTGTAATGGAGTTGGTTTTATTCTGTTCTTCGTTAAAAATTACGTATAAAACAAGTATTTAATGGATATATTGGAGCATACGAAATTTTTTATTTTAGATTGTGACGATTTTTGCGAGCCAATGATATTCGCAAAAAAGGCAGGTTATATTTTTCCAAATCATACCAACATCCAATCAGTACCAGGGTGACTTACAAGCGACTTATCTACCGAATTTTGTGAAATTCGGTCCATTAGTTTTTCAGCTAGAGAGGATACAGGCTTTTGCGGGCCATTTCGTAGGCGTTTTTTTTTATCTCGAATCGTACCCAAAAGTAATCAGCACCAGATTCGCCCACAAGTGACTTACCTAACAAATTTTATGAAATTCGGTCAATCAGTTTTTTAGTTAGAGTGGATACAAAATCTGCACAGACGTCACGCTAAGAACAGTTTTTTCGTATTCTAGAGGGATCGAAACGTGTAGATCCGTCGAAAACTCGAGTTGCGATTTTCGGCATGATTCCAATACCTATACTTTACCATGTATTGCAGGGAAAGTGAAAACGATATCTCGAAAACGGTACTTCCTGCCATGGAGTTAGCCTTATTCGCTTAGTTGTCAAAATTCACCTGAAGAACAAGTACTTGACCACTATATTTCAACATGTCGCCGCGTTGTGGGTTCGAGTTCCACATATGTTTGTGTTGTGAGCGCAGTGTGTTCCGCCCCCCTCTGGTGCGTCTGGAGCAACGTCCTTGGACGGCTAAATGGTTCACGTTCTGGCTGCTGACAAAAAGGCAAATTATGATAAGTCAAAGTGCCTGGCCATTTGATAATATATATATATATATATAAATTTCAACATGTAGATATGTATTCATTTTAGTAATTTATTTCAGATTTTTACTATCTTTGCGGGCCATTTCGCAAAAGTGAGTTGGTTATGCTTTTCTGAATCATATCAAAATCTAATCAGCATCGTGATAACTAACCATCAGGGAACTTAACTACAAAGTTTTAAGACATTTTATTAAATAGTTTTTTAACTACAGTGAAAATCGTTCTCATTTCTTCACAACTAAACATTTAAATAATATCTCGAGAAAGGTTCATTTTAGAGCAATGGGGTGGATCTACTTTTTGTCGTTTAAAATTACGCATAAAACACGTGCATTTAATTGACACATTGGAGCATATATAGTCTTTTACCTTAGATTTTAGCAGTTTTTGCTGACCATTTCGTAAAAAAGGCAGGTTCTTCTCTACCGAATCGTACCAAAATCTAATCAGCACAAGAATATCCCAAAGGTGACTTATCTACCAAATTTTGTGAAATTTGATTGATAAATTCTAGCTAGAGTTAATACAAGAGATTTTTGCTGGCCATTTCACAAAAAAATGAAGGTTCCTTTTCCCGAATCGTACCCAAAACTAATCAGCACCAGAGTCACACCCAAGTAGCTTACATACCAAATTTTATGAAATTCGGTCCATTAGCCTTTGAGTTAGAGGGGATGCATACATTGCACAGACAGACACATACACAGGCGTCACGCTAAAAATAGTTTTTTGTATTCTAGAGGTCCTAAAACGTGTAGATCCGTCGAAAACTCGAGTTGCGATTTTCGGCATCATTCCAAAATTTTCCCCATACCTTACCATGTATTGCAGGGAAAGAAAAAATATAATATTGATAAAATATTTTAATTAGAACCATTGTAAATATTGAGCAAAAGCAATACACAAAGTATCACTTTTCCTGCAAATGCAGTAATTCTGTAACATTCCAAGAAAATCTGATGTGCGTAGCATATGACTTTCCTTATAGAATGCAAAAAATTTGCATCTTTCATGGTGAAAAAATGATGCATAAGATTCATGACAAAATGTTTTCAATGTTGAATTGTACATTTGGCAATTTTTCGGTTGACAACATGTAAAACTATTTCGGAGTACCCCATTATCTTACAATTCGCGCTATTCTAAACTGTCAATTATCAATATTGGTAGCATCCTAAAAAATCTGGATTGCACAAAATAGCACAACTTTTGTTTTTATTTGGTAATTGGACATTTTTCCAAAGGCGGCATAACAAAATTGCGAAAAATCTCAAATATCTCGAGAACGGTTAGTCCTAGAGTAATGGAGTTGGTCTTATTTCTTTCCTCGTAAAAAATTACGCATAAAAAACAATCTTTTAATGGATACATTTGAGCATACGTAGTCTTTTATTCTAGATTTTGGCAATTTTTGCTGACCATTTTGAAGAATAGGCAGGTTGTTCTTCTCCGAATCGTATCAAAATCTAATCAGCACCAGAGTATCCCACGAGTAACTTATCAACTAAATTTTGGGAAATTTGGTCAATTAGTATTTCAGCTAGAGTAGATACATGAAATTTTTGCGGGCCATTTCGCAAAAAAAGCGGGTTCTTTTACTTCTGAATCGTACTAAAAGCTAATCAGCACCAGGGCTACACACAAGTGACTTATATACCAAATTTTATGAAATTCGATCCATTAGTTTTTGGATGGATTGTTGGATGGATTAGTTTGGATGGATTAGTTGGATTAGTTTGGATGGATTAGTTTTTGGATGGATAGAGTGGATTGCACAGACTAACAGACACACACACACAGACGTTAAGCTGAAAATAGAATTTTTGTATTCTAGAGGTCCCAAAACGTGTAAACCGTCGAAAACTCCAATTGCAATTTTCGACACGATTCCAACTCTTCCCTTATACATTACCCTTGTATTGCAGGAAAAGTAATAAGCAGTATAGTCCATATATTAAAATATTTAAAAAAATAATTCATCAATTTGGTGTCATTTTTGTTAATTTAGTGTCATTTTTAACACTTTACAACAAAGTTGAAAAGTGTTTATGACTTTGTTCATTCTGTCTGTCTGTCTGTCCGTTAGCACGATAACTGCCTTAAAAATGACTTAATCAAAATGAAATTTTAGTATGTTGTTCAGACGGTCTGTGGGACCTATGAGAATATACATAAATAATATCACCCAATTAGTTTTTTATTGAACCCGGGTTGAAAAAATGGAATACATTGAACCCTATGGGACCTAATTTTTCAAACATTTTTTAAGCGGATTTAAAATTCACAAATTGCTTCCAAAATTTTAGTTAATAGTCAAATTGTTCCATAAAATATATAAAAAAAAATCAGCGAAATATATTCACTAGTTTTTAAAATAAAAATTAAAATAATAATTACACATTTTATATGAAACGATCACGTGACCATGATATGAAACGATCACATGACCCACTTCAAAATGATATATGACATCCATCTTGTTTCAAAATCGTGATTTTTAACACTTTACAACAAAGTTGAAAAGTGTTTATGACTTTGTTCATTCTGTCTGTCTGTCTGTCCGTTAGCACGATAACTGCCTTAAAAATGACTTAATCAAAATGAAATTTTAGTATGTTGTTCAGACGGTCTGTGGGACCTATGAGAATATACATAAATAATATCACCCAATTAGTTTTGGATTGAACCCGGGTTGAAAAAATGGAATACATTGAGCCCTATGGGACCTAATTTTTCAAGCATTTTTTAAGCGGATTTAAAATTCACAAATTACTTCGAAAATTTTAGGCAATATTCAAATTGTTCCATAAAATATATAAAAAAAAATTCAGCGAAATATATTCAGTTGTTTTTTAAATAAAAATTAAAATAATAATAACACCTCTTATATGAAGCGATCACGTGTCCATGATATGAAACGATCACATGACCCACTTCAAAATGATATATGGCATCCATCTTGTGTCAAAATCGCGATTTTTAAAGTTCTTTTTAATTCATATTGAGTGTTGTATCCGTCCTAAAACTACTTTATTTTTGCCTAAATTCTGTGCATCTACATACTGAAACAACGCAATGACAATATATTTCAGTTTAAATGCTTTTCCAAATTTCCTTATTTCTACTATTAAGCCTATTTTTCCCCTATGTAAAATGTAAACAGCAAAATATGTAGAATGAGTTGTATTAGAATCGCTGTAATTCTTTAACACAAAATCATTTAGTCCATGGAGTCTGCTTAGCTGGTATGAATGAAATATTCATTGATTTTAGAAAGAGAAGGACGATATTTTTCGATGAAGTTTTACGCATTGAGTTTACTTACTTGTAGCTCAATGGTCTTAATTTTTAAATAAAATAAATTATTATAGTATTGTGATGAATGACATGAATGGGGGAATTATTTATGAATGAAATGTTGCTTTTATAGAGAGAGCCAGGCGTGTTATTTTTTTATGACGTCATTTGAATGAATTTCAGTTGTTTTCGATGATGTTTTCAAATATAATAAATTATCGTAGTATTATGATAATTCTAAAATTATTACCGAGGAATGTATCACATTTTAGAAATGTTTAAACCAGGCAATTTATACTTTAATGCCGTCATTTGAATGAAGTTAATTTTTTTCGATGAAGGTTTAAGGTGTCAAATATAATAAATTAATGTAGTATTGTGATAAGTTTTAAAATATTACCGAGGAATGTATTGCATTTTAGACATGTTTAAATAAAATTGCATTGAAGTTGGAAAGTGTTTCATAATCAATGCTTTAAGCATGATTGATCTTTCTTGTTTAAAGTTCTTTTTAATTCATATTGAGTGTTGTATCCGTCCTAAAACTACTTTATTTTTGCTTAAATTCTGTGCATCTACATACTAAAACAACACAATGACAATATATTTGAGTTTAAATTCTCATTTAAATTTGATTATTTCTACAACTAAGCCTATTTTTCACCTATGTAAAATGTAAACAGCAAAATATGTAGAATGAGTTGTATTAGAATTACTGTATTTCTTTAACACAAAATAATTCAGTCCATGGAGTCTGCATGGCTGATATGAATGAAATATTGATTGATTTTATAAACAGAAGGACGATTTTTTTCGATGAAGTTTTAAGCATGAAGTTTTTGAACTGTAGCTCCATGGTCTTAATTTTTAAATAAAATAAATTATTATAGTATTTTGATGAATGAAATGGAGAAAGTTATGAATGAAATCCTGCTTTTATAGAGAGATCCAGGTGTGTTATTTTTTCTATGACGTCATTTGAATTTATTTCAGTTGTTTTCGATGAAGTTTTCAAATATAATAAATTATCGTAGTATTATGATAGTTTTAAAAATATTACCGTGGAATGTATTGCATTTTAGAGATATTTAAACCAGGCAATTTCTATTGCAATGCCGCCATTTGAATGAAGTTCATTTTTTTCGATGAAGGTTTAAGTTTTCAAATATAATAAATTAATGCAGTATCGTGATAAGTTTCAAAATATTACCGAGGAATGTATTGCATTTTCGACTTGTTTAAATAAATTTGCATTGAAGTTGGAAAGTGTTTCATAATCAATGCTTTAAGCATGATTGATCTTTCTTGTTGTAAATTTGACGATATTTTCCTCATTCCGGAGCAAAATATCACCAAGTTGGTGATAATTCGTTAAATTAGTCATCAAGTTCCTCAAATTGATTGCCAAGTGCTACAGACAAACAGAGGGAATTGCTTTTTAGATCCTTTCAGGCTGCGAAAGTGTTCTGGCTCTTTTGTAACATTTTGTATGCCTTAAATGCTGGATTATTAAAGACATTTAATTGAAAATAGTATTTTCTGCAATTGTATTGAAACAAATGAGACTGGACACAAGGACTAAACTTAAAAGGAATTTTATTTTACTATACGGAGAAACATTTCCGCTCCACCAAACTGGAGCAAACGGGTTTTCGATTTTTTAATTCTGATTATAGAAACAATATTGAATATACACTGTTTCATACTCTAATCAGAACCCCAAAATTTTGACACTGAATTTACAAGGCAGATAAACATCTATATACAAAGACCAGTCTTCTGGAGTTCTATGTTGCGTATGACATCCGGTACTGAAAACGAACCTGGATATTGGACTCATTTTTAACCTATTTACAACGGAGAATTCTGGAGTTTTACGTTACGTATGACATCAGGTACTGAAAATGAAGCTGGATATTTCTCTCATCGACTTTGCTGCCTTGAATTCCTTCGACCTCAGTGGAAAACCCAGGCCGTCCGACTCATCCAGAGGACTTTACCTTTGACCTCAGTGTCAGACTAGCCTGAAAATTTACCTGTTATTTAATTTTTTCAAGCCGAGTTCAAACCAAAATTAAGTGGATGATATTATTTATTTACATTCCTATAGGTCCCACAGACCGTCTCAACAACATACTAAAATTTCATTCTGATAAAGTCATTTTTACGCCAGTTATCCCGCGAACGACCACACAGACAGGCAGAACGAACAAAGTCACAGACATTTTTCAACTATGTTATAAAGTGTTAAAAACAGCTTTTCAGAGGTTATGATAATGGAATGATTATGAAATGATAATTAATCTATCATTATTAAAGGTTCAGAATATTAATGATTTTTTCAAATATGCATTCGAAAATTCGTCATTCGATGGTCACGTTTAAAATCCATAGGGTTGCAGTATTCACTGACGATGTCATAAGTGAACTAAATTATTTTCGAAATGCTTAATTTGTTTGTGAGATATCGCATTCGCAGCCTCACGCAAACACACACACACACATACACACAGACCTCCCCTTAAAAATCAGGGATGTTTGAGACGTGCTCTTCTGTTGAAAAATCGAATTCGAATTTTCGACCTCGTCACAATATTTTCCCTATGTACATATTATACTACTATATATGCAGGGAAAGTAAAATCTATAAATAATATAAAAGATATAATATATATTTTTTTACTTTCCCTGCAATACATAGTAATGTATAGGGAAAGTATTGGAATCATGCCGAAAATCGTAACTCGAAATTTCGACGGATTTGTGCGTTTTGGGACCTTTAGAATACGAAAAAACTATTTTTAGCGTGACATCTGTGTGTGTGTGTTTGTTTGTGCAATGTAGGTAACCACGCTAACTCAAAAACTAATTCACCGCTGTTTATAAAATTAGGTAGGTATGCCCCTTGTGGGTGACCCTGGTGGTGATTAGATAGATTTTGATACTATTCGGGATAAAAGAATCTGACTTTTTTTGCGAAATGGCAAAAATTGTTCTTTTCCACTTTAGTTGAAAAACTAATAGATTAAATTTTACAAAACTTGGTAGATGAGTCATTTGTGGGCTCTGATGCATAATATATTTTGGTACGATTCGGAAAAAACAACCTGTTTTTGTTTATGAACTGGCCCGCAAATATCGTCAAAATCTAAAATGAAAGAATACGTATGCTGAAATATATCAATGACAGTTTTAAACATAATTATTGACGATTTAAAGAATAAGACCAAGCCCATTACTCTAGGACTAGCCTCTCTCGATATATATATTACTTTCCTTATATACATAATGTATAAGGAAAGTATAGTGACGGGGTCGAAAATTCGAATTTGAGTTTTCGAAGGGAGAGCACGTTTCAAGCATCCCTGATCACGAATCAAACATTTTTGAGGTGATGTCTGTGTGTGTGTCAGTGACTCTGTGGAGACGATAACTGACGAACGAATGGACCGATTCGAACGAAATTTGGTACAAAAATCACAATTTGGAAACACTGGAAGCCTATTGGTTTCATACGCAATGGAATGCTCAGAACCCGCCAAGTGGTAAGTTAGCTGATAAGAATGGGTGAATTCTCAAAATTGAGTTATCCAATCAAAGATAAATAGTGCATGTGTAAAATTATTACGTGGTATATTTGAAATTATTAATAATATTATTTACAAATACTTCCGGATATTGGTAATTTTGAGAAATGCGTTTAAGATTATTGATGTGAAGAAAGTGAAACCGAGGATCAGAAAGTCGATGTATTCGTAATAGCTGGTTTAAAATGATGTTTCGAAACAATTGAATAGAATTACAAGATTGATATGATAGCAGCTTTATGATAGTGAAGTTGTAAGAATATTTTTTATCATATAGATTGGTGATTACATGATTATTGAGGGTATCTAAATTTAGGTCTAAAAAATTTACAATTTGACTAACGCTAGGCTCATTAAGAATTAATTCTAGGTTAGATGGGTAAAAATGAATATTAATTGGATAGGAATCATCAATGATAATACAAATTAAGTCGTCAGCATATCTATATATAATATATGAATTAGAGTTAAAATGACATTCATAATAATAAAGATATAAGTTGGCGAGTATACTACTACTACAGACACCTTGTGGTACTCCAGATGTTTGTAAATAAATGTTATCACCTTAGATAATATAATTGTTGTATAACACAAAGTGCAAGAGCATAGGGAAGTTTTTGACATTAAATGCAACATTATTGGAAGATAGATAGTCATGATAAAGAGAGATAATAACTTTATATAAATCTTTAATGACAATATTATTAAATAGGTCTTTAAAATCAAAGGTATGGAAACCAAGAATTTGTGGAAGCTTGCTAAGGTGATTTACTAAATCAAAACTATTGTTCAAAATGAAATATCCTGAATTCCTAAATTTAAGAGATTCATTAATTTTATTTAAATAGCTAAGCAAGTACTTACTAGCTGTAGTGGTAAAGGTATTATGTCCATAAGTGACTGTTCTAAAACTGAGAGGTGATTTATGGAATTTAGGAACCAAAGTAACATAAGGAAATTTAAAAAACTTACAATTAATATTTAATTGTGTATATAATTTTAGCATTTTAGTTTTGATTTTGATAGACTGATTATTAATGAGTTTAAAAATTTGATTATTTTTAAGTAATTCTGTAACAGAGAAACATAATATTTTTTACAAATGATGGCATAATTATTATAAGCTTTATCTACATAAGTTATGACAAAATGTTGTTGTAGTTCTTTAATAGCAGATAGGAGTTGTTTATAAGGATACCTAGGCTTTGTTAATTTAATGTTTATAATAACATTTTTAAGTAGATGTAAGGTAGTATACTTCCATAGATGGAATGCTTCAATAGGAATGGAATGTGAACAAGCAAGTTGATATATGAATTTATCAAAATCAAATGATATAGACTGAAGAAGTTGTTTAGGGTGATGGCAGAATGGAATGCGAAATTTAGGCCCTTTATTCATAATATCCCTAAGTGTATCATCCTGAACTATACTGAGATCCCCAGTAATAATGTGTCCATGAGAGGAGTTGACATAAGGGGCAAGATTTTTATTGCTGCATACACATGATGTAAGGTCATCGGAGTTTAATGTTCTGGAAACTTCATTGTAATTGTATATAGTTCTACCAATTGGTAAATTATATTTGAAGGATTTTTATATTTTGATTTCTTTTACAGGTAACAAGTGCTGATGTTTTGCAAATAAATTATTGAAGTTAAGAGAATTAAGAATAGTGTGTTTAAAAGAAATTACACAGAAAGCTATTTTAGTATGTGGATTTGGTGAATGGAGAAGGTGATAATTTAAGAAATTTGTACGTGAAAGAAGCAAATCATAAAATAAATGCTTAAAATGCTCATGAGTTAATTTTCATTTTAAAAAATTAGTATAAACAATACTTAATTTGCATTTTCTGACTTTATATAACCAAGTTCTAACAGGTAGAAAATTGAAAGTTTGAGAATAATTATATTGTAATTTCAAAATATCTGCATTGTAATCAATAGTTATACTTAAGTTACTTTTTCCTTTGCCACGCTTATATCGCTTTTTACTAGACGTTGATGACTTTGAATATTGAAAAAGATGTTTATATACTGAAGATTTATTAGAATTGTATTCAAAACTATTGTTAACAACATTATTATTATTGTAAATTTGATTTAAGCCATAGGGGAAGAGAGTTTTATATTTTTTAATGTAATAATTTTCAAATACTAATCTATCAGTGAGTGAAATTTTAATATCTAAAATATGAAGGGATACATTTTTAAATCCGTGTGTAGCAAAGTGCTGATATTCAAATTGATTTTTAGTAGGGAGATCATTAAAGACTTTATGGTCAAATTTTTTAATATGATCCTGTGGACATTCATTCTCAGATGTAAAGGGTTGCTGGTTTGGCCAATATAGGATAAGTTACAAATAGTACAATTAAGTTTGTATATGCAATTAAAAACTTTGCAGAATTTTTGTGAAGTGGAATTATTATTAATTTGTAATGGATCAGCATAAGGACAAGTTTTGCACCTAAGATTATTGCATCTATTGAAGGAATATGATTTAGAATGAGAGTAGGTATGGTATTCTTCCAAATCGCCTATAACGCTAAATTGGTCAATGTTTATCGATCTATAATTATCCCAATTCATAATAAAAATAGACCGGACACTAGGTAATGAATAAAATTTACACCACGAATTTTAATTAAAATTCCCAATTTAAACCCCTTCAAAAACTATTTTGTCAGGTTCGAATTTCAAATTATAACTAATACCATAAAGAATTGAAACGAAATTTCGGAGAGTAACAAAACAAGCGTAGTAGATAAGATCTAAATGAGATTTTCATACGAAACATTCATAAATAAGCGAAGTGTGGACAAAGAGTCATAATCATCCGGAATGGAAGATATACAAAGCCATTTATACGTATGTGTTTGACTGAATCCCTACAACTGCAGGCCAAAGAGTGCCACATATAGTGGAAATACATGTCTAGATTAAAATGTAAAAATAAGCAATAAAAGATATTGACGTCTGGGTTAACTAAAAGATACAGAAATAAATAACACAAAAAAACACAATAAACTCTAATGCCTGCCGAGAGATTTCAGCACTATACACACACATATAAAACGAGTTTGAGAATCGAGTGTGAAACCTACCAAAAAAGAGCAATAACCCGCAGAAAAAATCATAAAAGCGATGAGAGAACTCAAACCAAAATACTCAGGGTAATGGGGTTGGTCTTATTCTTTAAATCGTCAAAAATTATGTTTAAAACTGCCATTGATATATTTCAGCATACGTATTCTTTCATTTTAGATTTTGACGATTTTTGCTGGCCAGTTCCCAAAAAAACAACAACAACAACAAAAAAAAAACAGATTGTTTTTTCCGAATCGTACCAATATCTATTAAGCATCAGAGCCCACAAATGACTCATCTACCAAATTTTGTGAAATTTAATCTATTAGTTTTTCAGCTAAAGAGGAAAAGAACAATTTTTGCGGGCAGTTTCGCAAAAAAAGTCAGGTTCTTTTATCCCGAATCGTACCAAAATCTATCAAATCAGCACCAGGGTCATCCACAAGAGGCATACTTACCTAATTTTATAAAATTCGGTGAATTAGTTTTTGAGTTAGCGCGGTTACATACATTGCACGACATATTTTTTCAACGTTTACGGGTAAGTTCTTCATCATTTTTAACAATTTACAACATAGTTGAAAAGTGTTTATGACTTTGTTCATTCTGTCTGTCTGTCCGTTAGCACGATAACTGCCGTAAAAATGACTTTATCAAAATGAAATTTTAGTATGTTTTTCAGAGGTCCCAAAACGTGTAAACCGTCGAAAACTCCAATTGCAATTTTCGACACGATTCCAACTCTTCCCTTATACATTACCCTTGTATTGCAGGAAAAGTAATAAGCAGTATAGTCCATATATTAAAATATTTAAAAAAATAATTCATCAATTTGGTGTCATTTTTGTTAATTTAGTGTCATTTTTAACACTTTACAACAAAGTTGAAAAGTGTTTATGACTTTGTTGATTCTGTCTGTCTGTCTGTCCGTTAGCACGATAACTGCCTTAAAAATGACTTAATCAAAATGAAATTTTAGTATGTTGTTCAGACGGTCTGTGGGACCTATGAGAATATACATAAATAATATCACCCAATTAGTTTTTTATTGAACCCGGGTTGAAAAAATGGAATACATTGAACCCTATGGGACCTAATTTTTCAAACATTTTTTAAGCAAATTTAAAACTCACAAATTGCTTCGAAATTTTTAGGAAATATTCACATTATCCCATAAAATATATAAAAAAAATTTCAGTAAAATATGTTAAGTAGTTTTTTAATTATAAATTATTTAATATAGAGAAAAAAACAAATTCAATTAAATTCTGATTTTTGGAATATCCTCCAGAAAGAAGAAAGAGATATATTATATAATAAATATCTTTCCAAGAGTTTAATCATTTTGTATATGAGAGAGGCTTCACATTTTAAAATAAATTTGGTAGATATCAATTTTTCAATTTTTTTTTTTTAATTTATATAACTCTTCATGATATACTTATTTGATGGCATTTTTAATGCTCTTTCCTACGTCCTAGAGAGTTAAAATTTGGTACACAGTTTAAATTTGTTTAACATTTTATTCGACAAAAATTTGGTGGATCTTTAAATATAGATCATACATTTTTTCGAAATGGCCTGCAAATAATCCCCGTTCACTTCTATAAATCATTGTTGTAATATTGTTAAAAAATTCTGATGCGGGCAGCACATGTCTTTCCCTGCAGACTCATATTCACGTTCTCTTTATTTCTTCAATAATAATTTGAGTTTATCCTCACAAAATAACAGCCATAAGTATTTTACATGACATTGAATTTGCACGTTAAACTTAAATTTGGCTCTCATTTTCATTTGATAGCTGGACTTATTGTCAAAGGTGGCGTAGCAAAAACTAGAATATCTCAAGAACGGCTAGTCTTAGAGTAATAGGGTTAGTCTTATTCTTTTTGTTGTCAAAAATCACGTATAAAATAGGAATTTAATTGATGTAATTGAGCACACGTAGTCCTTTATTTTTATATGTAACGATTTTTTGCGGGCCATTTCGCAAAAATAGCCTGTTCCTTTTTCCCGAATCGTACTAGAATAACCTACAAATGATTTATGTACCAAATTTTGTTAAATTTGGTATATAAATCACTTGTAGGTCATTGAAATATTATACACCAAATTTTGTTAAATTTGTTCCATTAGTTTTTAGCTAGAGTGGATAAAGGCAATTTCTGCCGGCAGATTTTTTTATTACGAATCGTACTATAATCTAATGAAAATCAGGGCTTCTCACAAAAAACATATCTACCAAATTTTATGAAATTCGGTCCATTAGTTTTTTAATTAGAGTGAATATAATATCCTCACAGACACACAGAAACATACACAGATACATTCTTACACACACTGACGTCTTCCTAAAAATAGTTTTTTCGTGTTCTAGAAGTCCCAAAAAGTGTAGATCCTTCGAAAATTCGAGTTCCGATCTTCGGCACGATTCCAATACTTTGAATACACACACACATATATCATCTACGTATCTGTGTATTATCTGTGTATCTAAATTCCGTGCCTATTCAATTACAACAGTTGTGATTTTAAATGATCCTTAAACTTTTATTATTTCTTCAACGAAACCTAATTTTAACTTATGCAAAATGCAGATATCTCAAGCGATTGTAAGGTGAGTTACCTAAGAATTGCTGAATATTTTTCACACAAAATTATTTAGCTCTGGAGTCTGGAATACAAGTTATATGAATGAAATATTAATTGATTTTGCATAGAGAATCAGATGATTTATATTTCGATACATTTTTAAATATTTAAGTATAATAAATTACTGTAGTACTGTGATAATGTGAAAGATATCACCACTGAATGTATCACATTTTAAAATTTTTTAAATGAAATTGTATTTCAGTTGGAAAGTGTTTCATAATCAATGCTTATGCATGATTGATCTTTCTTGTTTCAATTTTAATTTTCACTTTTCTCTTTTGTTGACTTTAAGAGGGCTGCTTCAGGAATGTACTAGTGTCCGGAAGTGTTTCCCAGGTGTAAAAGCATGCTGTAACCGGGAACAAGGGGTTACAATCCCCCTTGGCCTTTTAGTACTTTGCCTGTTTGCAAATCCTTTTTCCTTTGAATTTGGTCTATTTTTGCTTCAATTTTAAAAGAACAGCTGTGCGTCTTTCTACGTGTATATGCATTGTGTTTTAATATCTACATAGTTATACCTTCTTTTGCTTTAAGCACGTTATATATATATATATATATATATATATATATATATATATATATATATTGTATTTCCGCTAAAGCACTTTTGAAATAAGCCCAGTTACCAAATGAAAACAAAAGTAGAAATAAAAGTACAAATTCTGTGTCATTTAAAATAGTTATGGGTATTATTTTATGCAATTAAACTCAATGTAATGAACTCTTGAAGAAACAAAGAGAGCTAAAATTTTTATTTTAATAATTTTATAAATGAAACAGTAGGGAGCCTCTTCGATGCATGCCACCAGACGCATAGTCTGACTGCAATCTTTCCACTCTGTGTGTATCATGTAAAATGTAAACTCAGTACCTATATACATAATATGCAATATTTTTTAATTCTATAACTTGCCAAAGTCCAGGTCATACTTAAGTAGAGTGAAAAGAAAATTTAATACAGCATTTTATTAGAAAAATATTGAAATATAAAATTCCACCTTTTCCAGCATATTCAAATATTAAAAACATTTGACCAAACAAGGATAAACAAACGACAATTTCCCTATATAGCGAAATGATATCATAACCTGGGAAGACCCTTAAACATTCAAATAACTTTGCAAGGAAAGGTTCACGATTGTACACGTTAGTTCCATAAATAAAAAAGTGACCATGACCGATAGAATAAAAATGATTGCAGCGCCTCTAGCTGAAAATTTATAAAGTCAGGTTAACAAATATGGCAACAAGAATCATTTCTGACTGTGACATCCATTCGCTAATGAGTCTATTGTGTCAAATACCTTCTGTAACAGTTTTATAATCGATTCATATTTAGACAATGGTCATTTAATAAATTAGACAATGATCTACAACTTTATAATTGGCTTTGTCGTCTATCTCGCTGGGTTGTCGAATTTGCCATACTAAATTTTAAATTCTTCGCTATGAGCACTACAATCACTTTTATTCTATTTGGCATGGTGGCTTTACTATAGAGAAACCTAATCTGTACATACGTGGACCTTTTTTTACAAAGTTAATGTGGTGCTTATAGACGTTCCTACGAACTTTATATTAAATTAGCAGGAGTGTGGTAACTCGACTTTCTCATGTCAGAATCCATTTTTAAGCAGTTTGTGATTTCTTTTAATTTCAAATTTTTACAATTAAATAATTGTAAATTTTTACAACCGGATCAGATAACATGCTATAATTGCGATTTTTTGGAATAACATAGGATCAGATGATATGCTATAATTGCGATTTTTTGGAATAACATAGGATCAGATAACATGCTATAATTGCGATTTTTTGGAATAACATAGGATCAGATGACATGCTATAATTGCGATTTTTTGGAATAACATAGGATCAGATAACATGCTATAATTGCGATTTTTTGGAATAACATAGGATCAGATAACATGCTATAATTGCGATTTTTTGGAATAACATAGGATCAGATAACATGCTATAATTGCGATTTTTTGGAATAACATTTTCCCCCGATACGGTTGAACTAACAGACAAACTCCACCGGAACTTATTTCCAATACTATCGCCTAACAAAACACAATTAATTTAATTGATTTAGCGTCAGTTTGGCGATATTTTCAAAGATTTGGCACCATTTTTGTCAATTTGGCAGCATTTATAAGCATCGTCAAGTTGGCGATATCTCGCCAAATTCGTCACCAAAACTTCCGTCAAGCGTTACGGAGACGAACGGACGGAGAAATGGGTTATTCTTATAGTAAATTTTAAGTAGCTTGTGGTATTTTTTTCTTTTTGAAAATTTTGCTAGAAATAAATTGGAAAATATATATCGTTGGTCCAAATGATCATAATCATAGCATGTTGCTATTACCCTGAAAGGGCTTGAAAAACTCGTTCAATTGATACCATACTCGACAATGTACCCCTGGGGGGTAACTTGCCCCCCCCCCCCCCACACACACGTACCTCGAGTGGGGACTAATGACTTCACGAATACAAAAATTGTATTACGGCTGTTTTGCACAACAATGATTGAAACTATCGTCTACTGATCATTGATCTATTAATAATCCATTTCATGCATGATTATGTAAAATTTTAATCTATGTTGCTATCTTAAAAAAATATAGAATTTCGAATAAACTTCAAAGTTTTCGCTGGAAAGTAAAAAAAAAAAATTCTATTTTATTCTAGATTTTTTAACAAAGCTGGATATAAATTTTACAAAGCTGGATTTAACAAAGCTGGATATAAAGTTTCACGAAAATCCACTAATATTTGCTGCTTGCTACCGTGTACACAAGAAATCGGTCACAGACATCACTCCAAAAATAGTTAAAACGTGTTTAGGAGGTCCTAAAACATATATTAAAAAAAAAATCATCAAAATCTTAAATTCAAAAATTTTCGTGAAAATAATACTTTCTCTATTACAACCTTCATAAACTTTCACCAACATTATTTACTACAATATTTTTTTTCAACAGAAACGATATGGATAGCAAACAGTCTCACATTTTAGTTAAAGCACAAAATGTTTGACAAAAATTCAGCAGACAGATTAATACGAAGGTAATTAGGATAGATAAATATAAAGGAATCTAAATTTGAATCTATATAAATGCATGCAGCTGCTTCTCAAATGCAAATTCATTAGAATAGGGATAAATTTGAATATATGAAATTCCCAATTCAAATCCGACAAAGAAGTAATTACTGACACAGTTAACTTTAAAAACAGTTGAATACCAAAGTCAATTATAAAGTTGATATGGATAATATAAAATAATCATCATTTTAGAATATACATAAAAATGGTGATTTTTTTTCATAAAATTGTATAGATAATCTCCGAGATGAATGAGGTAGATTTGAATAATACTCTTCCACCATGGTTCTGTACTAGCAGCTCTGTCTAGATCCAAAACACATTTTGGATTTTTTCATGAGAGGGTTGTACAGTGCTTGCTGGATGCTGTATCTTTTGTTAGGATTGAATCCCAGAAGCTCATTAACGAAGTTCAAGCAGTCAAGGATTATCTTCTTTGAAAGGGAAGTTTATGTAAAACAAATGTGGCCGTTGCACTCGGGTGCTGTGAACTCTCTTCATGAGAGGGGTGTCCAGTGCTTGCTGAATGCTGTATCTTTTGTTAGGATTGATTTCCAGAAGCCCGTTAACGAAATTCAAGTAGTCAAGGAGGAATTCAGAGTGGTCAAGATTGTGTCGTGACTGTGCAACCTCCTCCCAGGACATATGAATGAAGCTGCCAAAAATCTTATAGAAATTGTCCACAACCGTGTTGAATGAAGTCTTGTTCAGAGCTTGCTTGAGGACTGTGTCATATCTTTCAGCATGTGGATGTGTGGACTGAGCAAGTATGGTCAGCATACCACCAGTAAGGATCTCGAACGCTGTGACGCCAACTCCCCAGCTGTCAACCTTACCTGCGTCTACCTCTTTTTCTGTGAAACATTCTGGAGGCCTGCAAAATAATTGGTATTGTGATTTAAACCCATATTTGTAATGCACAAACAGTTATACCATTTAAGATATGCATTGAATTATCTTTCGATGCCGAAAACTTTCACTTAATCAGCAAATACATCCTAACAATTGATTTTATGTTCAGAATTTTTTAAAAGATGTTTTCAATTGGTCAAACTTGGAGTTTTTAATTTAAGAAATGCATTGGAAGCGAAAAAAACGCTTGCCATGCCTCGCAATTATGAGAATCTCTGTAGTGATTGACAAAGCCAATCATGCCAGGTATTAACGGTTTCATATTTATCAAAGACTAAGTTCAGACTTCACGACAGCATATTTAGGAATGGAAAGAGGAGGGGGGGGGGAGTCTATGTATAAAAATCGGCCGTGGCTCCAGTCCGATGGAGCAGAAATGGTTTTACGAGAATAACATTTCCTAAAATGAAACTCAACTTTTGTAATAGTGAAAAATAAAAGAACCCAAAATCTGATTATATATTCTTATAGGGATTTTAGAATGCTACAAATTTTTTGCTTGTTATTTATAGTTATTATTTTCAGTTTTTATGATATAAGCATTAAAAATTTGAAAAACGCAAAATTTACACATTTTTTCAACTTCGGCCAACAGCCATTCAGTGTTGAAAACACCGGTTCTCGTTAGATCACCGAAGTCAAGCAGCATCGCGCCCGGTTACTACTTGGGTGGGTGACCACCTGGGAACACGGCGTGCTGTTGGCACATTTCGGACGCGGTAGCCCGGTGGATTGCGCGATGGATTTACACGGTGCCACAACTGCCGCGTGTTTATGCGGAGTACGATCACGTTAAACATGTGTCCGTAAGTCCTTCCGAGATGTTGGTGGTAGGGAAGGAGGTTACGGTAGTATTTAAATTGGGTGGCACTTCCCGGCCGTACAAACAGTTACCTTACACCTTTCTGGTAGGTCGGACGGTCTGGGTCTCAACAACAACAACATTTTTTCAACTTGACAAGACGATTACTTTAAAACTGTAAGAGCTTTTTTAAAAAAATAAATATAGATTTATAAACTAATTTTTCTCATACATATTTTTATCACTTACTATTTTTATTTATCTTTCACAGTTTCGAAGATATTTTGATTAAAAATATGAATTGATTAAAAAAAAATCATTCGTACAGATACTTTTTCAAGTTTAAAATAAAATCGAGCTTGATCCAAAATCCAATTACACACAATAATAGGACTTTCAAAGAGCTATAAAGTTCTTTCTAGTTGCTCAAATCCAACTCTTTTAGGTTTTGTCATATAAGCATTACAATATTGAACAAGAAAGATCAATCATGCTTAAAGCATTGATTATGAAAAAATTTCCAACTTCAATGCAATTTTATTTAAACATCTCTAAAATGCAATACATTCCTCGGTAATACTTCAAAACTTCTCACAATATTATATAAATTTATTATATTTGAAAAATTAAACCTTCATCTAAAAAAATGAACTCCATTCAAATGACGGCATTGAAATATAAATTGCCTGGTTTAAGCATCTATAAAATGCGATACATTCTTCGGTAATATTTTTAAAATTATCATAATACTACAATAATTTATTATATTTGAAAACTTCATCGAAAACAACTGAAATTCATTCAAATGACGTCATAGAAAAAATAACACTTCTGGCTCTCTTGATAAAAGCAGCATTTCATTCATAAACATTTTCCCATTCATTTCATTCATTACAGTATTAAAATAATGTATTTTCTTTAAAAACTTAAAACCATGGAGCTACAAGTAATTAAACTTTATGCTTAAAACTTCATCGAAAAAAATCGTCCTTCTCTCCGTAAAATCAATGAATATTTCATTCATATCAGCTATGCAGACTTCATGAGCTAAATAATTTTGCGTTAAAGAAATACAGCAATTCTTATACAATTCATTCTGCATATTTTGCTGTTTACATTTTACATAAGTGAAAAATAGGCTTCGTTGTAGAAATAATCAAATTTGGATGATCATTTAAACTCAAATATATTGTAATTGCATTGTTTCAGTATGTAGATGCACAGAATTTAAGCAAAAATAAAGCGTTTTTGTGACGGATACAACACTCAATATGAATTAAAAAGAACTTTAAAAATCACGATTTTGAGATAAGATGGATGCCATATATCATTTTGGAGTGAATCACGTGATCTTTTCATACAATGGTCACGTGATCACCTCATATAAGAGGTGTAATTATTATTTTAATTTTTATTTTAGACACTACTGAATATATTTTGCTGAATTTTTTTTATATATTTTATGGGATAATTTAAATATTACCTAAAATTTTCGAAGCAATTTGTGAATTTTTAATCCGCTTAAAATATGTTTGACAAATTAGGTCCCATACGGTTCAATGTATTTCATTTTTTCAACCCGTGTTCAATCCAAAACTAATTGGGTGATATTATTCACTTATATTCCCATAGGTCCCACAGACTGCCTGAACAACATACTTAAATTTCATTTTGATTAAGTCATTTTTACGGCAGTTATCGTGCTAACGGACAGACAGACAGACAGAATGAACAAAGTCATAAACACTTTTCAACTTTGTTGTAAATTGTTAAAAACGGAAAATTTTCAATCTTCTTCAAATTGATAAGATGATTACTCTAAGATTAATAAATTTTTAATACTAAATTTTCCGGTACATACTTGTGTCGTTTATTATATATATCTATCTTCCCTAGTTTACTATATATTTCGAGTAAGGCCAGGAAAATTAAAAACACTCACTTTTATTTTTTTCCGAAAATAAAAAATTTAAAATATTAAAATATTGAAATTATTTTTATACATATATTCATAATCTGGACCCTATTTTCGACGACGAAACAATATTTATATTCTTATAATTAACATTTTACAACAAAGTTGAAAAGTACTTATGACTTTGTTCATTCTGTCTGTCTGTCTGTCCGTTATTAACACTTTACAAAGTTGAAAAGTGTTTATGACTTTGTTCATTCTGTCTGTCTCTCTGTCCGTTAGCACGATAACTGCCGTAAAAATGATTTAATCAAAATGAAATTTTAGTATGTTGTTCAGACGGTCTGTGGGACTTATGGAAATATAAATGAATAATATCACGCAATTAGTTTTGGATTGAACCCGGGTTGACAAAATGAAATAAATACATTGAACCCTATTGGACCTAATTTTTCAAACATTTTTTAAGCGGATTTAAAATTCACAAATTGCTTCGAAAATTTTAGGTAATATTCAAATCATCCCATAAAATATATAAAAAAAATTTCAGCAAAATATATTCAGCAATTTTTTTAAATAAAAATGAAAATAATAATTACACATCTTATATGAAGCGATCACGTGACCATTATGACGAGATCACGTGACCCACTTCAAAATACAATATGGCATCCATCTTGTCTCAAAATCGTGATTTTTAAAGTTCTTTTTAATTCATATTGGGTGTTGCATCCGTCCGAAAACAGCTTTATTTTTGCTTAAATTCTGTGCATCTACATGTTGAAGCAACGCAATTACAATATATTTGAGTTTAAATGATCATGCAAATTTGATTATTTCTACAACGAGGCCTATTTTTCACTTATGTAGAATGTAAACAGCAAAATATGTAGAATGAGTTGTATTGCTGCATTTCTTTAACGCAAAATTATTTTGCTCATGAAGTCTGCGTAGCTGATATGAATAAAATATTCATTGATTTTACAGAGAGAAGGACGATTTTCTCGATGAAGTTTTAAGCATAGAGTTTTATCACTTGTAACTCCATGGTCTTAAGTTTTTAAATAAAATAAATTATTTAAGTATTGTGTTGAATGAAACGAATGGGAAAATATTAATGAATGAAATGCTGCTTTTATAGAGAGAGCCAGGCGTCGAAAACCCAGACCATCCGTCTCGTCCGAGGACTTAGAGAAACCATTTGGATGGCCGGCGAGAGAGCCAGGCGTGTTATATTTCGATGGCGTCATTTGAATAAATTTAAGTTGTTTTTGATGAAGTTTTCAAATATAATAAATTCTTGTAGTATTATGATAATGTTAAAAACATTACCGAGGAGCCAGGCGATTTATATTTAATTGACGTCATTTGAATGAAGATCACATTTTTTTCGATGAACTTTTAAGTTTTCAAATATAATAAATTAATGTAGTATTGTAATAATTTTTAAAATATTACCGAGGAATGTATCGCATTTTAGAGATGTTTAAATGAAATTGCATTGAAGTTGGAAAGTGTTTCATAATCAATTCTTTATGCATGATTGATCTTTCTTGTTTATTCCCCTCTTCGTTTCTGGGAAAGCGAAATAACCTAAAACCTATTCTAGCATGTTTAGAGCAGTTCGGCATAGAACACCCACTAAAAATTATTTCAATAAAACTTCCTAAAGTGAAACTACGAATAGAGCCAATGCTAATGGTACAGTGGCTAGAATAGAGACTGTACTAATGGATTACACCTTCTAGATACTGTACTAATGGATTACACCTCCGGCTTCGGTGGGCGATATGTTTGACGAGTATATAGGGGATACTTGGACTAACCGCTGACCCAAGTCCTAGCAAGACGATCTCGTATTTAAAGGGAAAAAGAATACTTTACTGAAGGGTATTCAGACCCTTTTGCTTATACAATCTATAATTTAAACGGGGAATATAGCAGTATAATCATTCTTATATAAAAACTAGCAGCATACCCGTTCTTCGTACGGAGTATATAATATAAAGAAACTTGAAATTCATAATCATGCCCAAATTCTTATAGTATACTAAATGACATGTTTAATCAAAATATTCTGTTAAAATATTTAATATAATGCTCCTAAAAAGAAGTTTAAGAATCTCTGTTCTCGCTATATAAAATTATCTTCATGGACATATCTGAAGAATAAAACATCTTGGACCCCTTATGTAAGCAAATATAAAAAAAAATATGGAATTGAATCAATATATGCAAAATAAAAGCGTTAAAATTGTATGGGACCCGTACTAATTATATACGCGAATATTAGAAAATATAACATGTATTAGTAGATTACATGTATAAATTGAAAATACCAATAAACCCGTAATCTTTAAATCTGAAGACAGTCATTTATTCCAATATATGTCAAAATTAAAGTGCTAAAATTATATGGGAAGATATACACGTACTACTTATAATGTCCGATTATTAGTAGAAGATTACCCACATATTGCAATATGAGTCTCAAATGTTTTTTGGTAAAATACAACAGACGACGTAATAAATTGAATATATAATTAATCCCCTTAATCTTCATACCAGAAGACTGTACTTGATTCCAATATATATGCCAATATATGTCAAAATATATGCCAATATACCTGTACTACGTATATTCTCGTAGGTTAGAAGATATACCCGTGCATTCCTAGAAGATTACTCGTAAAAATATCAATAATCCCTGAATCAATAATTCCGGAAAATATCAATAATAATAATGTTTAAATCTGAAGAGTATAATTGATATTATCCAGTCCAAAATGAAATGGCAATGAAATTTATTTTATATAAATATCTTCGTTATTCAAATCGGAAAGGATTTAATAAAAATCGTCTGCCGCATAAACACATTGGATTTAAATCCGTTGCTAAGCGACATGATATCATTTGCTTCAAATAAATTGGTAGAAAAAATATCGTCTAAATAGTTATATTTCTATGGAACATTTGGCGACAGTTTCGTCAAATTAGCGACATTTTAAAAAATCGCCAAATTTATCGCCAAGTGGGACTGTAGAACTGACAGTTCCACTTTGCGACAAATTGACGAAATATCATCACAATACTATCCCCTAACAAAAAACAATTAATATCATTTATGTAGCGCAATTTTATCAATTTCAAGATATTTTTATAGATTTGAAAACATTTTTATCAATTTGGTGACATTTTAAAAATTCGCTAAATGTATTACTAAGTAGGATGGTTGGTCTGACAGATAAATGCTAACCAAACATCATTTCAGTACTCTCTTCTAACAAAACAAAAAAAAATTTCATTGATATGTAGAAGACCCAAGCCACACGACCAACCCGAAGGTTTATGGCAGCTGTTTGTGTGTCGTTTATATCAATTTGGCGACATTTCCGCCAATTTGGCAAAGTTTAAGAAAAGTTGTCAAATTAGCGATATCCCTCCAAATTCTTTGAATTTGCAGATCTGAATGAAACATTCTTATCCCGTTTCAATATACTAAATGAAAACACTACAATTGTATTAGAAGATATACCCGCTCTACTCTTTTTCTGTTTCAACAATCGGCTATATGAATTTATTGGCTAAACACAATATATGAGTTTAGTAGCTAAATACGATATAAGCTTGAAAACTCTTTACCAAAATAAATGAAATTGATCGCAGTCAGCAAATAATATAATTAAAAGAAAAATCAAACCGTCCATTCATAAGATATACTTTTATATCCATTTATCCATTTATTTATTATTTAAATCGAAAAAAAATAATAAAAACATTAACAAACACATTTAATTTAATTGCTATGCCGAGCAACATGATATATCCTCCTAAAATGTTAAAATTTATTAACCACTAACAGCACACCCGTTATTCGTACGGAGTGTATAATTTAAAGAAACTTAAAGTTCGCAATCATGTGCAAATTCTGTTAAAATATTAAATTTATTGCTCCTAAAGAGAAGTTTAAGAATATATGTTCTCACTATGCAAAATTATCTTCCCGATCAGATCTGAAGAATAAAACATCCTGGCCCCTTTTGTAAGCAAATTTACAGAAGAAAAAATAGGAATTGAATGAATATATGCAACCCCGTACTAATTATATTGTCGCAGATCAGAAAATATGCCAATGTGTTAGTAGAAGATTACCCGTATTACAATATGCGTCTCAAAAATATTTGCCAAAATAAAAGAGATGACGTAATGAAATGAAAACATCAATAATATCCGTACTTTTTATACCAGAAGGTCGTAATTGATTCCAATATATGCCAATATATATCAAAACATATGTCAATATAACTGTACTACTTATATTCTCGTAGATTAAAAGATATACACGTGTATTTGTAGAAGATTCGTACAACATACAATATATGAGTTTAAACAATTTTTGTCATAATAAAATAATTGCATAATAACTTGAAAATATCAATAATCCTTGAATCAATAATCCCCGAAAATATAAATAATAATAATTTTTAAACCTGAAGACCGTAATTGATATTATCCAGTCAAAAATGCTATAAGAAAAATCAAATCGTTCTTTTCTAAAATATATTTTTATATCCATTTATTTATTATTGAAATCGAAAAAATAATTATTAAAATTAACAGACAGATTTAATTTAATTACGTTTCTGAGTAACATGATATAAGATAGAATCTTATAACATGTTAAATATGTCATGTCTTATAACATAAACTGCGAAATTAAATAACGATTTTGATTTCTCTATACTTCTCATTGTTCCGTAAAAGCGTGTTTTAAATAAACCATGAACCATGGAGATAGATTTCCCCTTTAAATCATGTTTCAAACAATTCATGTTTTCAGAAAGTGACTAATTAACGCAAAAAATCTCCCATCAAACTCAGAGATTAAATTTTAATTCACTTTCAAACGATTTTCAAGCTTTTCGTTTGGATAAACCACGGAGTTAGGGAGTAGAACTCCTAGGAAAAAGCTCCGTTTTTCATTAATATCTCGACAACCCCAGGTCTTAGAAACTCGAAACTTGGACAAAATTTATGGGGGGATATTCCAAGGCTATTCACCAAATTTCATTAAATTCGGTTCAGCCGTTTTTCCGTGATGATGAGACAAACGAAAATTTCGTTTTTTACTAATATCTCGAGAACCACTGGTCGTAGAAACTCAAAACACAGATATAATTTTAAGTGGGGCTATTTCTGGGCTACCCACAAAATTTCATCAAATTCGGTTCAGCCGTTCTCCCGTGATGGTGTGACAAACAGACAGACAGACAGACAGACAGACAGACAGACAGACAGACAGACAGACAGACAGATTTTCATTTTTATTTATATAGATATGGGATTTATACAATAGTATGGGATTTATACAATAGTATGGAATTCATACCGATACAGTTTGCAAACAGAATGTGGAAGTATAACAATTTACACTCATAAAAGTTTCAGTTTAAGATTATATTCCGTTTGGCGTTATTTGGAATTTGAGGAATTGAAGCACTTTATACAAATATTCTAATATCGTAATACGCAGTGTTCACATTCTTTTATTGTTCTATTAAACCTAGCGTGGGTACGAATGAGAATCAGTTACAGAACTTTATGCACTGTCATATGACGGACTACAACATTTAGTATGAACAAAAGTTTGTTTATTTCCCTAGTTTCTTAATTTCGAACACGCACACTGTCACTTTATGCATACTGTCATATGACGGACTTCAACATTTAGTATGAACAAAAGTTTGTTTATTTTCTTCGTTTCTTAATTTCGAACATGCACACTGTCACTTTATGCACACTGTCATATGACGGACTTCAACATTTAGTATGAACAAAAGTTTGTTTATTTTCTTCGTTTCTTAATTTCGAACATGCACACTGTCACTTTATGCACACTGTCATATGACGGACTTCAACATTTAGTATGAACAAAAGTTTGTTTATTTTCTTCGTTTCTTTGTAACATAAATTTAGAATCAGATAACAGAGTCGAAACTACCTCTGTTATAGATAATGACCTAGAAACAAAACAGGGTTTAAGTGACATCGTATAAGGTGAAACTCGTTGTTACACTATTGGAAAATATTTCACCCTTTTTAGAGAACTTATATAAGGTCTAAATAATGGTCTAGAAATAAAACTACGGGAAAATATTACATTGCTGGAAAATATTTCACTCTCTTTAGGGAACTTACCTGTAGAACTCAGTAAAACCGACCCCCTTTGACGGCACTTTACCACTTTCACTAGTAACAGCATAGTTGAGTGTCGAAAGTAGTAAGCTGCTGAAGTGATGTCTCCTAGAATTGCAAAGCATAAAATGAAATTAAATTTTAATTATTAGTAAAGTACATAGCATGGAGGTTAAGAGAAAAAGATATTATGTTGAGAAAATGTTGAAATATTTTGAGACAATAATTCAGGTCGCGCTGGTGTAATAAATCTGACTTTATCGTATGCGTATTTGTGGCGAAACGCGGGTATTGAATTAAACATTATTTATAAACTGTTAATTTTGCAGAAATAAATTATCCGTGCAATAGAAATTAGAACTCAAACAATAAAGAATATCCCCACGTATTCGAAATTATTATACTTTTCAATTTTTATTTGGTTCCATATGTTTTCTGTACCCTGTTTTACAACTAGGAAATATGCTCATTACTTTTACCCATAAGTTGATTACTGATAATTTCATTCTAAAGTCATTCTTAACTTCCAGTTTATTCTTAATAGATTTCAAATAATTGAGATGGGAGAAAGTAGTTTCAGCCGAAAGTCATACTCATGTACTAGGACTGGCGCACTCCCTGACATCAGATTTGCGTCATGTATGTTTATTAGTTCCTCTTGGATTGTTAAAATGCACCCAAAACTAGTGATATCCACGGACATTTAGCCCGTATGTAATTTAAAAAATTTGATCTGGGCAGCATGACTTTCCTTATATAATGCAATGAATTTACTACTTTTACAGTAAAAAAAATAGGTTATTCTTATAGTAGATACATATATTCTTTCCAAGATATTGAATTTTCGTCAATGAGTCGTCATTTACATTGATTTAGCGACATTTTGATCTATTTG
This sequence comes from Amaurobius ferox, assembly GCA_951213105.1. NCBI lineage: Eukaryota > Metazoa > Arthropoda > Arachnida > Araneae > Amaurobiidae > Amaurobius > Amaurobius ferox. The sequence goes on from OX578153.1 coordinate 85,319,817, forward strand.
GCGAGATTTTCATTAATTTGGAAACATTTGAAAGAATAGCCAAGTTGGCGACATTCCGCCAAATATGTCGTCAAAATCTCGCCGAGCGTTATGGACTGAGAAATAAGTTATTCTTATAGCAGATAAATGACTATTGGCGTTCAAATACAAAAGTATTACTCAAAGTATCTTTTCTCATGAATGGAACGAACTAGATCCACGAGAATGACGTCACCCAATTTATTGCATGATATTACATATGAAAAATGAACATGTTTCTCAACAGTTAATATTTTTTTTTTTAATTTATGGGATTTTTTGATAAATTCATTTGAAAAATGTGTAATATATCAAGAACGGTTCATACTAGCGTTCTAAAGTTTATGTCAATCATTTTCTAAGGAAAAATTACGTAAGAAATGTCTATTTGCGTAACTTTATTAAAGGTTTTGATTTTTTAAAGTTTTTTTTCAAAATTTCACCCGAAAATTTAGGGGGGGGTGTCTAAACATTCGATTGTGTTTAAAAACAATAGGCTTCCAGTATTCACAGAATGTAATTTTTGTACCAAATTTCATTCGAATCGCTCCATTCGTTCGTGAGATATCGTCTCCACAGACTCACTGACACACACACACATACACAGACATCACCTCAAAAATGTTCGATTCGTGGTCAGAGATGCTTGAAACGTGCTCTCATGCCGAAAACTCGAAATCGAATTTTCGACCCCGGCACAATACCTTCCTTATACATTATACTATGTGTATAAGGATATAAGAAATGTAAAAATTTGATGTGGGCAGCACATGACTTTCCTTATATAATACAATGAATTTACTTCTTTCACAGTGAAAAAATGGTGAAAAGATCTACGGTGCAGTGTTTTTAACGCTGAATTATAATATATTTGACGCTTTTCCGGATGACAACATGCAATACTATTTCAAAGTATTCAATTAACTTATATTTTACGCAACTCTAAATAAACAATTATTAATTTTTGATAGCATCCTCAATAAGCAATATAGTCTATATATCAAAATATTTTAAAAATTAATTCATTAATTAGGCGTTATTTTCATTAACTTTGGCAATATCCCGCTAGATTATTCGCTCAGTTCGCCAAATGTATAGCCAAGTGTTACAGATAAACGGGAAGAAGAGCATTTCTTATATACTAGAAGATACGCCCGTTATACGATGGAACTTAAAAATTGCAAATCATTATCTCATATATGGGGCCATTTTTATCAATTTGACGACATTTTCCTCACTTTGGCAACATTTAAAAAAGTCGCCAAGTGGACGACATCCTGCCAAGATTTTCGCCTAGCGTTACGGACGGACGGAGAAATGGGTTATTCTTATAGTCTATTATTATGTTCTTTCCAAGATAATGAATTTTCGCCAATTATTCATCATTTTCATTGATTTAGCGTCATTTTTACAATTTGGAGACATTTTCGTCAATTTGGTAACGTTTAGAAAAGTTGCCAAATTCGTCACTAAAATTTCGCCAAGCGTTATGGACGAGAAATAGGTTATTCTTATAGTAGGCAAATAACTATTAGCTTCCAAATAAAAAAAATAGTACCCGAAGTATCTTCTCATGTGAATGGAACGTGCTAGATCCACAAGAATGATGTTAACAAACTTATCGCATAATATTACATATGAAAAGTGAACATATTTTGCAATAGCTAATTCTTTTTTTAATTTTATGTAAATTTTTGATAAATTTATTTGAAAAATGAATAATACCTCGAGAACGATTCATACTAGCATTCTAATTTTTTTGTTAATTCTTGTATAATGAAAAATTACATAAGAAATGATTATTTATGTAATTTTATGGAAGGTTTTGATTTTTTGACGATTTTTTCAAAATTTCATTCGAAAATTTATGGGGTGTTCTGAACATTCGATTGAGTTTAAAAAGAATGGGATTCCAGTGTTCACAGATTGTAATTTTTGTATTAAATTTCGTTCGAATCTCTCGATTCTTTCGTGAGATATCGTTCCACAGACACACACACACACACACACAGGCATCACGTCAAAAACGTTCGATTCGTGTTCAGGGATATTTGAAACGGGCTCTTCCGTCGAAAACTCGAATTTGAATTTTCAACCCCGTCACAATACATTCCTTATACATTATACTTTGTATATAAGGGAAGTAAAAACCTTTTTCTTCATGAGATATCTTCTGTAATAAAATACAACACCAAATCTGCGTAGCCAAAACACAAACGGAGATATTATAATATTCATTGTTGTAAATAAATTATAAATGAGTCCAATATCCAGCTTCAATTTAAGTATCAGATGCCATACGTAACTTAAAACTCTAGAATACCGCTCTCTCTCTCTATATATTTTTTACTTTCTCATACTATAGAAGATAGTATAGAGAAAGTATTGTTTTTCTGAAAATTTTCGATTTCGAGATTTTGATTCCACTATATGTTTTAGGATCTCTTGAACACTTTGAATATTTTTAGATGGATGTTGGCATGTTTGTCTGTGTGTGTGTCTTGTATACACGATAGCTGCTACAAATATTAGTGGATTTTCACAAAATTTTATATCCGATTCTGTTGACGAAAAATATAGAACTAAATAGAATAAACATTCTATCTAGTTTCTGAAATTCGAGCGAAAACATCGAAACTTATTCGAACTTTTATATTCCCTTAACATGGCAGCATACAGGACAAAATTTGATATAATTTTGTATAAAAGAGGTAATTTATGGGTAAAAGAGGTAATTTATATGGAGGTAAAGGTGGGAGGGGGGGGGGGGGGGTACATTGTCAAAATCGGTTTTAATCGACTTTTTCAGGCCCTTTAAAATGAAGGGTAACATTCTACAATTGTGATAATTTGGAACAACAATACTGATAATTATTCACGGAATTGAGTGAAAATTTGTAATAATTTGATATTGAATAATGTATTGAAAAATTTGGGGTGGGGGAGGGGTTGGGGGCGCTCATAGAATTTCCTACAGGGAGGAGGCAAACTTAAAGATGAGACGTACAATATCGACTTGATATCTATATTTGTGACCTTGAACTAGATGCTCAAGGTCGCACACAAGGTCACAAGTGCCCCTTCTTATGGTCGCCAGTGGGGGTTCCATTTGAAGTGAAAGGTAAAAAGTGGAGAGCTCCTTCCATTTGATATTTTCATTTGAAATTTTTTTGGGGATTCCAACCCCTCTGTTGCAATATATTTATATATTATTATATTCGAAACTGTAGACAAAAAATTATTTATAAAATTGAGTGTAAATTGTAATAATTTCATATTGAATAATGTATTGAAAAATTTGCAGGAGTAGGGGAAGGAAGGAGGGGAGCTTAATCTGAAGTAAGTGTGACAAACGTGATTGAATGCCACTAGTTTTGGATTATTTCGTGACGTCATTGGTAGAAAATGAGCGCGCATCTTGTTATTTCTTTCCAAATCTAATGATTTTAAACGTTATTCAAATAATTCTATCGTTTAATGTGTTCTCTTTAATTATTTAATATTTAGAATAAAGATATTAGACGAGTATTAATGCAAATAAAAATGCACAGACATTTTACATTTTTTGTAAACATTATTATCAGTGTTGCCACTTCCACACACATAAATATTATGAAAGCATGAATGAAATGAAATGGCTAGAATGTAGATCAGTATTAGCTTCTGACAAAAGTAACGTAATGAAAATTAATCAATCGCAGATATTTTTTTATCATTAATTGTGCTCTTTTATACTGGAAATAATTTAAATCTGCTAATTTGAAGTCAATGCAAGCTTGAATAATGAAATGTAATGTCTTGTTATTGGTTGAAAATGGAAAATTTTGCATAATCACAGATTATATTAAATCGATTATATGAAAAAAATTGGCAAATAAAAAATATTTTCCTTTTGTAATGTAATCTTTAATCCGAAATCGTTCTGTAATTTGCCAACTTATTCTTCTACCAATGACATCACACTTTTACAATGATAAACACTTTTTATTAATTAGATGCTGGGTTGATGGCGAGCAGGGCCGTAGCCAGAAATAGAATTTAAGAGGGGCTGGAGTGAAATTCAAGGGGGGCTCAATGGAAGGCGGGGAAAAAATTTTCGAGGAGGGGGCATAAATTACTGTATTAAAATTGTTTTAATTATAATTAAAGCGTTTTAATTATAATTTGTTTATTTAATTACAATTTGTTTTAATTATAATTAATAGTGCATAATATTAAATTGACTGTAATTACTCATCAGTTGATAATGTATTACTCTATATAACTAATTACTTCTCTGTATAACTGAGAGATCATCAGTTGGCAATGCATAACAGTGAAACTCGCAATAATACAAAAGTACCCTAAATACTATATTCTTAATTTGATTTTTAAATTTTCATTGAATATTATAAAATTAAATATGTAAATAAATGGGCGATCATTAGTATAACCACGCATTCAGCAGCTAAAAAAATCTTACTTCTGCACTATACAAAGTTTACAAAAAAATATTCTTGAAAAGCAGTTTTTGATGTAAAATTTGGAAGACATGTATGAAATTTCCTACTACTACTAAAAATTAATTATCAAGGAGGGACTGAGTATACCTCTTAGGGGGCCTTAGTCCCCCTCCGAGCCCTGCCTGGCTACAATGAGGGCCCTAAACGACCGCTTAGTCATTTCGTGAGGAAATTAATTTTGCGTATTGATGGTATACGAGTATTTTAAACGAGTAACGAGCTTTGAAAATGCTGCTGTACTTTTCAATCAAAGAAAATAAAAACTACTTACTGGGCACTTCCGTATCCAGTCTGATTGTGTAAATGTATGTCTTCAAAGACGGTGCAAGGCTTGTTAGTACACTCTGGCCAATGCACATAAACTGTCGCAGGCTGCAGATCCAAATGATACACATTTCTCTTGTGCATGTATTCCACAGCTCTGAGTAGATCATGAATATACAATACAGCATCGATGACACGGTGCTCATCATTCTCCATTTCTCGCAGCATGAGTTCTTGCAAACTGGCTTTAACTTCTTTGCAGCATTCCAATGTGGACACTTCCACGTCATGAGGGTTAAAAATATGTAAACCGAATTCCATCTTTGATACAATACTCCAGTTCGTTTTCCTGGGATTCTTTCGAAGATATTCGCTACGTATCTTTCGCAGCTCAGTAGAAAGCTGTCTATCTATGTCGCATTCTGTTCTCATAGGTATGCGGTAAACGAAGCCGCGCATAGACCCAGAACATCTAAGTAATATTAATAAAGCTAAGGCTCCAACTCCTACGAGTATTATTCCCAAAGGGAAGAGTAGCTGGCATTTACGAGCGTCTTCCCAGGTCACGTTGATTTTTGAATTGTTAGGAACCAATAATAGGAACCTGAGAAAGGGGTGTTTAGCTAAATAGGATGCAAATTCTGTAGTCGAGTTGGAAACAAAGCTGCTGTTATCTGGATGCCAAATGGCTTCACAATTCAGGCGAGACCTCGAAACTTCTACACTCATGCAAAGCAAAAGAATGAACAATATCAAGTTTATAATAGTTATCCATAAGTGCACTCTTCCAGTGACGTAAAATGGCAATTTCTTATTCCAGGGATCTCCAGCCGGACTCTTCTTAAATTCTTTGAATTTTTTCACGATCCTAGTTATTGGTAGCATAGTGAACTTTAAATTGATTTTCATTCACAGAAAGTCCCAATGAGTAGAAGAACACGTCGAATAGAATTTGCTTTCAATTAATCTAAAGCATCCTCATATTCAAGTTTTGTTAAGTCCATGATGTAATTATGAACGTAATTTCTAATTAGAGAATTCCACACGAGAGTGCACGCCACTTCTATCAAGCACACAAACTGTTTCCACCAAGTCCATAAAAGTATATTTTTTTTAGATTTACCAAATTATTATTACTTTTATTTATTATAAGTATCAGAGAAACAAACTAACATTCGCCTGACGCCCAAGCTTGCCAGCGTCTGAAAAAAGGTCTGAAGTAGAAAGGAAAGGCAAAAAAAATATGTTTAGGGCACATTCTATGGATGACAGCGCATGCGTACTAGCAATTTTGGGAACCCAGAGAGGGGAGGCTTTAGAGACAGGGGCCGTTTTACTAGCGCCAAGGGTCGTTTGGCGAATGCGGCGAGATTTAAGGTATAATAAAATTGGCGCACTATCGCCTATGTGGCGTGTAAAGTTTTATTATAAGATCGCAGATATGAACAGCCGGTCAGTTCAGTCGAAGGTGGGGGAATAGGCGCATTTTCGCCTTGGCCATTTCTTTCACAGTTCTGCAGTTTCAGTTGGCTGTGTTCTTGCGCTATCTGATAAGATTGTAATCACTTTTAAAAAAATATTTTAAAATTTTGTGAAATATTTTATTTGATGACGTTGTAATTTAGAGATTGACTACGAAATAGCACTGTACATAATATAAAATATTCGCTGAACCTGCTTAAATAATCTGCAATTAAAAAATACTTCGTAATATAATTAGATAATAAACATTTTGTTAAAAATATTAACCGGTAGCCTGTGGTAGCGGGCTCGTGTCTAACGAACGGACAAAAGCCCGACCCAACCAGTGGGCATAGTCGGGCCAGACTTGTGCTTAGATTGAAAAAAATCTGGTCGGGCAGAACATATTTAATTTTGAAAACCTTTTAAATGAATTTTAATAGAGTACATGAAATTATTGTGTTGATTTCAATTTTGTAAAGATAATGTTTAAAAATAAGTTAATTTTAATCTTAATTTTTGTACATAAAATTAATAAATTCGTGCTTTCAAAACATTTGAATACAAAGCATTTGTGTCTGGACCTGGCGATTATTCAATGCCCTTCGAACTGCGCAAGGCTCGGGTTCTACATCTGTAAATTTCTTTGAATGAAAGTCTAAAATTTTGGTCTCTAGCCAGCGGTTACCCGGCCTAGGGAGCTGGGAATTAGGGTAAAAAATCCATTTGATATATTTTAAAAAATATATGTCCATTTACTGAGTATTTAAACGATAATATCAAGAAAGATTTCTCCCTATAGCAAACATTCGATGCATACAAAGAACCTTCAGATATAATGATAAAATTATTATTGAAGTAATATAAAGTGATATAGTAATATACCACCTAAAGTAATATAGTGCCGTAAATAAAACAAATTTATTTCCACATTTATATACAAGTTATACATATATAAAACATCATAATTTACTAAGTGCATTTAATTTATTGTAAACATCATAATTTACTAAGTGCATTTAATTTATTGTAAACACCATAATTTACTAAGTGCATTTAATTTATTGTAAACATCATAATTTACTAAGTGCATTTAATTTATTGTAAACATCATAATTTACTAAGTGCATTTAATTTATTGTAAACATCATAATTTACTAAGTGCATTTAATTAATTGTAAAAATATTTTAGTGATATTCATTTTGTGTCAGTTCATTTTAATTTTCTGAGTGTTACATTTCACTTTTATTTACATAAAAGTACCTATTTTTAATTTACTGATTTTAAACAAAAATAGATTTAAAATGCATGTTTTTTCTTATTAGAAATTAGTGTTATACTTTAGTAAGTGTGAGCAAATTTTGGTTCCAGTTGTGAAATCAGTCACTTTTTTAATAATTTTGGTCTATTTGTGAGTCCATCGCCACGATATCTCTCGGCCAACGGCCCTACCGTGCTGAAAACACCGGTTCTCGTTAGATCACCGAAGTCAAGCAGCATCGGGCGCGGTTAGTACTTGGGGGGGGGGGGGGGTGACCACCTGGGAACACTGCGTGCTGTTGGCACATTTCGGGCGCGGTAGTTCGGTGGTTTGTGCGCTGGATTTGCACGCTGCCACAACTGCGCCGTGTTCATGAGGAGTACGATCACGTTAAACATGTGGGTCCATAAGTCCTTCCGAGGGGTTGGTGGTAGGGGAAGGAGGGTACGGTCCCTGTGGATGCCTCCCCCACTGGGTTCCGGTCTAAATTGGATGTCACTTCCCGGTCGTCCAAACGGTTACCTTACACATTTCTGGTAGGTCGGACGGTCTGGGTCTCAACAACAACAACGATATCTCTCGAACAAATTAGGAGCATTGAATGAAACTTGGCACGATTATTTTCATCAAAAGCACCGGAAGTCTATTTATTTTCAGAATGATCAAACTAAGAGAAAGCATTCAATTTGACGTCATTTTCAGAATATTAACATCCACCGTCCTCGAGATATTGCATGTTTTTGATCTAAATTGGAAACGTTAATAACATATAAATATGTTCACTATTAGTAAATGTTTAAACGCTTTGTAAGTATTTGTAACTAAAATTAAATGGATCCATTATTATTTAGGACTTGATGCAACATGTTATCCTTACATATGATATTTGACTATGTTGTCACTTTGCATTTGACGGCAGTTTTTCGATATTGCATTGCTACATATCTTCCACCTCATACTTTCTTCATTTTTATAATGTAAAGTAATTCGAGCTTTACGTTGCTAAAGTGGTGTAGCTGATAGCATGCATTAAAGCAGTAGCGTAACAAGAACGTACAGAATCTTCAATTAAAAAAAATAAAACATACTTAATTTAATGATAAATTGGTGACATAATTCAATGGTACGACGCCATGCTATGCCCCAAAATAAGGATTAACGCAAAGCCTCTGCAATTGTTAATCCCTCGACCTTCTTTGCATTTATTATCTGATGTTCTGCAATTCACTATTATTCTGCATGTTTTTATTTTGAATTTGAAAGGGATAAAATATCTATAGCAGTGAAGAGAGTTTGTTGAACTTTCCCTCAATTAATTTTAAAATGTATTAATTACTTATAAAAACAAAAATAATTGATTATGTAAGTAATATGTATATAGAAGAATAACGAACGAATAAATAAGTCAATGAAGGAATAAGAATAAACAAAGTTCTTTATAAAGTCTTAGCGACTTGCAGTCCTTTGTGTCCTGTGCAGTGCATCATTGGAAGGCAATGATACCATATTGCTGCGGTACTTAGGAACACTACTATGGGACTGATAGGGAAATACTGTAGGAATTTCTTGTTTGAGATGTAAAGAATATAGGAAATATAAAAATTCTGTAGTTTGTAAAACAATGACTGATTGTGCTCATCGATAAATTACAATTGGTCTAATTGTATGTCGCATTTGTTAAAACAATTAAAATGTTTTGGATGAACATAAATATCAGACAAAGGATGAACATAAATATCCAGATATATATATATATATATATATATATATATACATATATATATATATAGAAAAATATATATATTGAAAATGTTAGAGAGAAAGGAAATAATTTTAAATCAAATATTTACATCGATTAAATGTTGAATACTCATGGCATGAGCAATTACAATATATATATATATATATATATATATATATATATATATATATATATATATATATGCAGTTTCCTAATTGTTTTTAAAATTATTACACATCTGAATTTCTTTTACTTATTCAATAAAATATTTTTAATGATATTTTGAAATTCAAACTTTTAGGGAAGATAAATAATCTAGGAAGTTTGTAACCGAATAAGGTGCCAGATACCATCGCCAATATCACCTGTTGTCAAGAGAGCACCCCCTCCCCTCCTTTTTTTTCCCCTCAAGGTCTCAAAGACGGGGATTTACGACGTGCCCGGGAAAAATCCCCCCCTTTAAATTCCGAGTGAAAAGGAAGGAGGATACTAAAGAGCATATATGAAAGAGTTTGTATCTAGAGTTTGCTTGGGGAGGGGGGGGGGACGGCGACCGAAATCGGGCCCTTCCCCAAGTCTTATAGAAATAGAAAGAGCTAGGCAAAGAATGGCACTATTCCTTGCCGATATTTTCTTATAGCAAGCAACCCCATCGGTAACAAAGAGAATCAGGGACGTAAGTACCGGGGGGGGGGAAGGGGGTGTCACACACACCCTGATTCAAAAAAGTCGGAAAATTTGGCAATCACTCGGAAAAAAAATCAGAATAAGAGTGTGTTTTGTTCTCCATAAATTTCATTTAAAAACTTATTTTTTACTTTAATTTTCTAAATGTTCACTACAAAATCACCGATTCTCTTTCGTGAAACAAAATCCTTGAAGTCCATGTTGAAGCAAAGCCATCTGATGAACGTGGGGAAATGGTTTCTTTGCGATGTCATAAATCTCATTTAAATACGTATGAGCCACCTGGATAAGGGCTATGTCAACGAGGGTGGTCCAGGAAGTCCCCAAACTTTGTCGGCATTTTTCTTGAGGAAATTCGGAGAAGTAGATCTTGCAACCGGAGGGTGCAGATCATTTGTAGTACACATATGTGGGGGCCTTCGAGAAGCAATCACGTGATTCTAGCTCTTTGGTGGGGACAAAACCATGAAAGAGCAATTAGGTTCTGGTACGAGTTCTTCAGACAAAACCTATTTTCTTCGCTATGCTGTCGGCAAAACAGCAGGAGAAAAATACTGAAACACATTGTCCAGGGATTTGGAAAGTAAACCCAGTATGTATTCCCTTAAAAGTGTTTATAACTGGGCAAGTAATTTATGACTCTCAGAAAATGTGAATGTCTTTTCTGTAAAACGCTGAAAAGCGTGGAATGTTCATTCAGTCCAGATTGCTTTAATTTTTCGCAGAGCTAGGTTCTGACTGCGTAAAGTAAGGTAATATTTTTAAATTATATAAAGGCATGCATAAGAATCGTTTATATACGTTTCTCATAATAATTATTATTTATTTTTATTGCTTTTTTAAATTTTGTTATAAAATTGTGGTTTTAAATTGTGCTTTTTTTTTAACAATTCATACGTAATTTAAATCAATTTTCTGCGACAAAATAAAATCGCAAATTGTGAATGAAACACTAGACTATACAAAAAGATCAGCAGTGGTTCCTATACGGGTCAGAACGGACCGAAAATTTAGAGTTTTTCCCTGCCTGGCACGACAATGCCAGTACTTAAACCAGTCCCGAAGACCACTGAGTCTCGGCTTGATCCGGCCCGAAATAATTTATATTCATATGTGTTAAAAACATGAATGTGTAGAAAACCCGGGCCGCCCGACTCACCCGAGGGTATGAGCAGCAAAGTGAGCGGCCGCCGAAAACATGAATATGTTGAAAATCCAGACCGTCCGACTCATCCGAAGACATAGAGCATCCCCTTGGACGGCCGGGAACATGAATGTGTTGAAAACCCAGAGGTGAAAATTTTCTACGAAGAATTGAGATAAAAGTTTTTTTTAACATTTATCTATATATAGCTGAAATAAAGACAATTATTTCATGTATTCAATTAAAACTCATTTGAAAATTTTCAAAATTAAATATGTTCGGCCTGGCGAAATAAATATATTCGGCCCCAGAAAAATTTTCAAAATCAAATATGTTGGCCTTTTTTAAAAGTCAAGTTCGAGCCCGACCCGAAACAGCTTTCTAAATCTTCGGCACGGCTCGAGTCGAAATGATTTCGCTCGAATAACATTTTTCCATGTAGGTAGTTTATCTTTTTTGACAATTTTAAAATAATTTTAAATAATTAAGAATCACTTTTTCAAAATGGTTCAAAATATTAAGACATCGAAATTAGAACCACCTTTTCAATTTTTTTTTAAATTATTAAAATATCGAAATTAGGACCACATCTACAAAATATTAAAATATCGAAATTGTTGCCACTATTTTTCAAAAACTAAAAACCTATCCAAAATCCAATTGTACACTCCTATATGGTTTTCAAAGGACTACAAATAACTTAATATTATTTATAGCTACCACTTTTTGTTTTCGAGAAATAAGCATTTATAAACTTAAACAAGAAAGATCAATCATGCATAAAGCATTGATTATGAAACACTTTCCAACTTCAATGCAAAATAACTTAATATTATTTATAGCTACCGCTTTTTGTTTTCGAGAAATAAGCATTTATAAACTTAAACAAGAAAGATCAATCATGCATAAAGCATTGATTATGAAACACTTTCCAACTTCAATGCAAAATAACTTAATATTATTTATAGCTACCGCTTTTTGTTTTCGAGAAATAAGCATTTATAAACTTAAACAAGAAAGATCAATCATGCATAAAGCATTGATTATGAAACACTTTCCAACTTCAATGCAAAATAACTTAATATTATTTATAGCTACCGCTTTTTGTTTTCGAGAAATAAGCATTTATAAACTTAAACAAGAAAGATCAATCATGCATAAAGCATTGATTATGAAACACTTTCCAACTTCAATGCAATTTTATATAAACATCTCAAATCCGAAACATTCCTTGGTAATATTTTTAAAATTATCACAATACTACATTAATTTATTATATTTGAAAACTTCATCGAAGAAAATGAACTTCATTCAAATGACGGCAATGAAATATAAATTGCCTGGTTTAAACATCTCTAAAATGCGATACATTCCTTGGTAAATTTTTAAAACTATCATAATACTTCAATAATTTATTATATTTGAAAACTTCATCGAAAACAAATTAACTTTATTCAAATGACGTCATCGAAATATAAATCGCCTCTCTATAAAGGCAGTATTTCATCCATAAACATTTTTCCAACCGTTTCATTCATTACAATACTATAATAATTTATTTTATTTGAAAAATTGTTATCTACCATATTTATTTTAAAATATGAAACCTCTATAAAATAATTAAACCCTTGGAGAGAAAGATATTTATTATATAATATATCTCGTGTCTCTTTCTGGAGGATATAGCAAGAGTCAAAATTTAATTGAATTTATTTTTCTCCCTATATTAAATAATTTTTATTTAAAAAACTACCTAACATATTTTACTGAAATTTTTTTTATATATTTTATGAGATAATTTGAATATTTCCTAAAATTTTCGAAGCAATTAAAGTCGCTTAAAAAATGATTGAAAATTTAGGTCCTGTAGGGTTCAATGTATTTCATTTTTTCAACCTGGGTTCAATCCAAAACTAATTGGGTGATATTATTCATGTATATTCCCATAGGTCCCACAGACTGTCTGAAAAACATACTAAAATTTCATTTTGATAAAGTCATTTTTACGGCAATTATCCTGCTATCGGACACACAGACAGACGGACAGAATGAACAAAGTCATAAACACTTTTCAACTATGTTGTAAAGTGTTAAAAACAGGATATTATCAGTTTTTTTAAACTTGAAAAGAAGATTCCTCGAAAATTGTATTGGATCTATAAAAACACATTAACGCACTTAAACACGCCTTTTCTCGTAGGGCGCGGTAGTCCAGTGATTAGCGCTCGGATTGCACTCGGTAGGCCTCGGTTCGATTACCTCTGCTGCCAAAACTGCCGTCGTGTTCACGCGGAGTACGATCACGTTAAACATGTGGGTCCGTAAGCCCTTCCGAGAGGTTGGTGGTAGGGGAAGGAGGGTACGGTCCCTGTGGATGCCTCCCCCCACTGGGTTCCGTTCTAAATTGTGTGGCTCTTCCCGGTCGTCTAAACTGTTACCTTACACTGTTACTGTTAAACTGTTACTGTTATCGGGATTATGGTTGTAGTTATCCGATTCAAATGATTTTTGCACAATGCTTTTAATGACAAATAATTGTATTTTTGAAAATATGAATCATATCTTTAAAATTCAAGGAATAAGAAAACTTCTCAAATTAAATCACTTTATGTGCTTCGTCTGTTGAACTTTCGTGAAATAAATGCCGAAAAGTAAAATTAGATAATTAAATACTATCTCCGAATATTTGCGTGCTATAGAAGAGATTTGTCAAGCGAATTCTTATAGAATAATTGCTCGTTTAAAAAAAATCAAAATGATATCTGTAAAATTCTGGAACTTGGAATTTTTGATTTCATCACCCACATTGTGTCGCGCTAATTGTCTATGAACATCTGCCATTCTGCAAACAATAGTCTGCTGGGATAAATGGATTTAGAAACAACGAAATTTCAACTTTAAATATTCATAACCTTTAAATTAATTGAAAAAAAAAAAAAAAAAAAAAATCCCGGCAAGGTGCATATTTGCATAAGCTGAGATTCCAACTCTATACAGATCTTCGAAGCTGTTGAAAGCTTGAATTTTCTGCTACGCGTTACACACACACAGAAACAGACATTATTTTGAAAAATACTAAATATGTAATAATAATGCAACATTTACTCGACCGTTCGATATTAAATTATATATAAATTAGAATGTTACAGTAAAATGTTAACTACGTCGAAATGTTTTTATAAACCTTTTATTAATAGAGAAAAATATGTTAAATAGTTGAGTTTCCAATAAATCAAAATTTCCATTAGTTATAATTTTACCGTTGTACATTTTGTAGACACATTTTATATATTATATTTTTATTAATAGATAATCATTAATTAATTTATTATTACTATTATTTTATTTTTAAATTAAAATATTTCTTACTCGTTATAATAAAAATCTCCCAAAATATTATTTAAAATTAAACAGAGTTATTTCACAATAATATACCAACATTGATAGTTGCGAAATGTTATATTCAGATTTTTGTGGTCATTATTTGGTATTTATATAGTCACAACCTCTCTACTAGATTTGCTCCTATAAGTAGGAAACATAAAAGTAATGAAATGATCTTACATACTTAATTTCGATGAAGAAGTCAGTAAAATAGATCAAAATAATGAATAACATAATTTTTTGTTTTTGAAAGTCAGCTGTCCATAAAATATGGTGATGCTTTATATTACTTCATTCATTTCTGATTCTGTTTGCACCACTTAATATGCACTCGTTTCCAGTAATAATTTACTTATACTAAAAATTTTGGTGTTCAATTAAAGAAAAAATTGTTTTTATATTTTGTGGACTTCCCATCTCTGCAATTGGTTTATTTAATCTTACGTTCTTTCGAAATATTTATTTCTCGAAGACTTTGATCGAAGTTGACATTTTTTTATAAACCAGCAAACTTCCGCGCACTTCGGGCGCTTAGCTCATCTAAGTACACCACGGTCATGCATGAGAAACAGGAACCGGCGGACATCAACTGCCACCGATCCTCCCACCCACTTCTAACATCCACAGTCACATACCAGTCATACACCCCCCTATTCAATATTATTATCTCTTATAGGATAATATCTCCCTATAAAGACATACATACTATACCGACTCCTAACATAACGCAATGAAGTTATGTTCCCCTATAACCTTTGCAAATTAATTTATCAAGTTTAATACCTTAAACTTTTCATCTTAAGTTTTTAATTGGTATAGCCATACCATAGAAGAAAAGAGTCTAACTCTCTCTAACTTTATGGATTATATAATTCAGCTCCAACCAATCTATCTATAAACAAAGTTTGTATAATTGCATCGTTTACAAGGTGATTTTGAAGATAAAGCAGAAAATAAGTCGCTCTAAATCCATGGCTTAGATATTCATATTCTGAATTTTTAAATAGGGATGACCTCACAAAATTAAATTTCCTAGTCAACTGAATCATGGAGGTGGTCTCACCTCTAACTTCATGAGTTGAATACAGTTTTCCTGTTATTTCTTCAAGCATTAAGTTCTCATAACCATGCAATTGCATCATGTTGTGGCAACATCTTCGACCTGAGATTATAAACACAAAAATAGCAAAAAAGGCCAAACTTTGAGAGGCTATCTTCCCAGATTCAAGGGTTAATTTTAAAAACGACTTTCAGATTTAAATTCAGCATGGTAAAATCAGCAAACAGAAGTTTTTTAGCCTTTGAAATTGCATTTGGTGCTCTGACATGATGACACTGCGCTTTTAAAAAGGTGATTAAAAATTGGTTCAAATCAGTGGTGAAAAAGCATTGAAGCTATACACACAAAAAATTATATGCACCCATAAGAAATTGAGCCAACAGCCACGAAGATCGGCATGTATGTGTCGTTTGAGAAAATATGCAAATGATTAGAATTTGGAATCAATAAAAAACGTTTTACTAAGAAATGGTGACAACAAGAAGCTGATATTTTATTAAGTGGTTATCGACTATACAAGTCGATATTCGGTGCGGCATAGAGTCAGTTAGGTTGCTTATGTCCCTCTGCGGAAGATTCTGCCACAAATAACTGATCAGCTAATTCAGTGGTATTCAGAGAAGGCTGCAATTGCTGCCACAGCATGTCCCATACGTTCTCTATTGGTGATAGGTCTGGAGATCTGGATGGCAATAGGAGGGTATTAAATCCTTGAAGACATTGTTGAGAAAGTTGTGCAGTATATGTTCGAGCTTTGTCTTGTTGGTAAATGGAACCTGGGCGACTTGACAGTATAGGCAGAACAATCGGCGGCAGAATATCGTCAACGTACAAGCGAGTCTTTAGATTGGCTTGCAACAACTAGAGGAGATATTTCCACTTTCGACCCAGACCGTATGACATACACCAAAGTGTAAGGTATCTGTTTGGATGGCCGGGATATTCCCATTTAATTTAGACTAAAATCCAGTGGGGGACACAACTACAGTTACCGTACCATCCTCTTACCACCAATTTCTTGTAACCCACATATTTAGGTCTTAGATATACTACATAAAGAATTGCATTTTCAAACGCGGATGATTTTCGCCAACTCCGAAAGGAACCGCGGCCCAACAATGTTAAAGTGTAATTAATATGCACTCACTCCAGTTGTATTCAATAGCTCACTGTTTTGCCAAGTTTTTTGGTCTCTCGGAACCCCTTTTGGAAATTTCATTTAATACCGGAACCCCAAAATGAGAAAAAGTCCAATGGGGTCCAAACTGTACACCAAAATTCTTTAATTTTCCGTAAATTTACACGAAACTATAACACACGTTGAAAAACGCTGTATAACTTAATGTTAGTTTCAAACCAAATTTATAAGCATGCGATCCACAAACCTGGAAAAAAAAATAAAGAAAATAAACGATCCTTTCTCTAGGAGAGTGTTCAGGTATGTGCAATCTACCGGGGAGAAACCGCAGTCCTATGCATCTCATTAAGGGAGATGCATTTGTTGCTTTGATGTGTTTTCTTAAAAAAAAAAATGTAGTAATTAAAAAAAAATTATTAGACTGCGAAGATAAACACAACTTTCTGTAGAATTCAAACTGTAGAATTAAGCTAATCTTCCTGTTTTGGATGCTGCAAAATAAGTATCATATAAACTAAAAAATGCAATTTCGATGTATTTAAGAATATGTGTATAGCCACATGCAAGTAGGTTTTCTGGTGGACTATTTGGAATTTAAGTCCGTGTCTAGACGATTTGTTTAAAACAAATATCGATGAAATGAAACAACGGCATCCCTTATGAGCACTACAAATCATATTATATTAATTTCCTTTGAATAATGTATATATGTTATTATGCACATCCCGTGTTTTACAAAGATAATTCTTGGGCTAGAAACACGTGTTTTTCTCCTTTTTTGAGGAAATTATTTGAAAATATGCAATGTGCATTCGAAAATTAGAAAAAAAAAAAATAAAGTTTTAATTATTTACAAAAACCTATTAAAAGACCCAAATTTAGCTAAAAAAAAGATACATGTTCCGAAATTTACACAACCAATTCTTGGCATAGAAACTCGCGGATTTTTAAGTGCTAGGCAATCATCTGGGAATGTGTCAAGTCTATTCGAAAAAAAATCCCAAAACATACGAAATTTAATACTTTTTCAAATATATTTAACATTCTGCTAATCCTTGCCCTAGAAACTTGCCTTGTTTAAAGCTAAAAATTTGGGCATTTGCATAACACATCCGATAATTAAATAACAAATGTAAAATTATTTATAAAACAAAACCCTCAAAACCAAAAATTTGGTTTTGAGACTTTTTTCTTTTTATAAATTGGGGTATTACTTGGATATATACACAAAACATTTGAAAATTAAAACAAATAATTGCCGTGTAGACTTTGAACTGGACAAAAGTCACTAGAACAGCAATGCACTCGTTCAAAACCAAAAGCTAACTCACATGTTTGTACAATCGGAAATTTTCAATATTAGTCGGAAAAATTTCCTTCACACCCCCCAGCCAAGATTGCTCACTTACGTCCCTGAAGAGAATGTCACACGACATCAGAAACGACCTCTGATTGAAGGGAGAGGCCACTCTCTCTACCAGCTCTATCCAGATGGGTGGGGTGAGTTGATATTCTGCTTTCGAAAACAGAACGTTCACCTCACCTCACAGACTATATAGACGTGTCACTCTCGATTTCGCAGCGGCCATTAGAGATGGACCAAAATGAGGGTCGGCGCGCTCTTGGCGATGGTCTGGTTTGGTCTGAGAGCTTGGCGATGGTCTGGTTTGGGTCCAAGACGATTTTAAATGTTATAACCCTGTAGCATGCATTGTAGCGTGGTTTGAGTAATATAGTATTCGGTGGTTCACCTATTGAGGGGGCTGCTTAGGATTAGGGTTGCAAAATGTGGTCAGACCAGTAGTGGATGTCTTCTCGAAGGGAGGGATGATTTTTTGCTTCTGTTTCTGAAAAAAAAAAAAAAAAAAAAATTAAAAACGTTTTTAATACGATCAACAAAAGTGAAATTTGGAATTAAGCAGTGGCGTAGACAGGGGATGCACTTAGGTTCATACCCTTCCCCAAATGCATTAGTGTTCCGAGACTTTCTGATGCTCCAAGTCAATTTTCATGACAGACCTTATCTGAATAATACATTCAGTGAAGCGTCACAAATCCGAAAATTGGTTATCCGAAAACTGGTTATCCGAAAATTGATTATCCGAAAATCGGTTATCCGAAAATATTTTATCGTATTTTCACAACTTAAAAAGTAAATAAATACGGACACATTACGCGTTAGTTTTTTCACTGTTTCTAGCATAGAATTTGGGTCCTCGGGTCGACAATATTTTGGGGGCCTTTGTTTATGATATAAAAACATCATAACTACTCGAAACTAAATATCATCCGAAACTACCTTGTTCCAATGAATAATCCGACCATGGATATATAAGAATGCTTTTCCTATCTAATACCTAAAGTCCCACAGTTGTAGCTTAGGCAGGAAAAAGGGATACATTATTCAACTGATTTTAGGCCGAGTTTCATCAAGCAATATAGAATTCGATTCCTCGCGTTATCCGAAATTGGTTATCCGAAAATTTATTATTCGAAAATATTTTATGGTGTTAACAAATAAATAAGAGAAATGGCAGAGAATTTAAGTCCTCGGGTCGACAATATATTGTGGGCCTTTGATTATGATATAAAAATATCATAACTACACGGAACTAAATTTCATCAGCCCGAAACTATCTTGTCCCAGTGAATAATTCAGCCCTGGTTGTATAGCCATACTTTTTTTTTAATCTAAAACCTTGTAACTCAGGCAGGACATTGAATGCATTATGTAAATGATTTTAGGCTGAGGTTCATTTAGCTATACTGAAATCTCAAAATACTGAGATTTGAAGAGACCCAAACAAATGCGAAATCCAGCAAAACCTACATTAAAACCACAAAATCACACAAAATAGCAGACTGTGAGGATTATGGTATTATGAACTTAATATGTTCAACTACATTCCGGTAAGAAGGTCGTAGCCTGAACGTTGTAAAGACAACTGTAAACTGATACACATATGATAAATGGCAAAATGCAGAATTCTATAAAATACAATAAAACGCTGGATTAGCTATAATGCACTGATGAGTATTAAAAATAAATGCAAGAGGTCTAATAAAAGCAAATCTGATGTGAGCAGCACAAGACTTTCCCTACAGACTCAAACTCATTTTCTTTTTTTTTCTTTCATTATTCATTAAACTGAGTTTTATTGCGCGCGCACACACATAAAGTAATTATTTGAAATTACGTGGAATTTGCAGTTTTACTTAAATATTCGTTCTTATTTGGCGACTCGACGAATTTTCAATGGCTTCATAGTAAAAATGAGAAAAACTTTAAATAGCTCGAGAGCAATTAATTCTAGAGTAATTGGATTGGTCTTATTCTTTTTGTCGTCAAACATTATGAATAAAACACGCCTTTTAACGGATACATTTGAGCATATTTTGTCCTTTATCTCCGGTTTTGACGAGTTTTGAAGGGTTATTTCGCAAAAAAAGGTAGGTTATATTTTCCCAAATCGTACCAAACTCTAATCATCATCAGGGTAATCTACAAGTGAGTGAAATTTAGATCATTAGTTATTGAGCTAGAGGAGATGCATGCATTGCACAGAAGCACACACACATACACGCACAAGACGTTATGTTAAAAATAGATTTTTCATATTACGTATAAACAAGAAAGATCAATCATGCTTAAAGCATTGATTATGAAACACTTTCCAACTTCAATACAATTTTATTTAAAAAAGTCAAAAATGTGCAATGCATTCCTCGGTAATATTTTAAAACTTATCACAATACTACTTTAATTTATTATATTTGAAAACTTAAACCTTCATTGAAAAAAATGAACTTCATTCAAATGACGGCATTGAAATATAAATTGCCTGGTTTAAATATCTCTAAAATGCGATACATTCCACGGTAATATTTTTAAAACTATCATAAATACTACGATAATTTATTATATTTGAAAACTTCATCGAAAACAACTGACATTCATTCAAATGACGTCATAGAAAAATAACACGCCTGGATCTTTCTATAAAAACAGCATTTCATTTATAACTTTCTCCCATTCATTTCATTCATCACAATACTATAATAATGTATTTTATTTAAAAATTAAGACCATGGAGCTACAAGTAATTAAACTCTATGCTTAAAACTTCATCGAAAAAAATTGTCCTTCTCTTTATAAAATCAATTAATATTTCATTCATATCAGTCATGTAGACTCCATGGGCTAAATTATTTTGTGTTAAAGAAATACAGCAATTCCTATACAACTCATTCTACATATTTTGATGTTTACATTTTACATAAGTGAAAAATAAGCTTCGTTGTAGAAATAATCAAATTTGGATAATCATTTAAACTCAAATATATTGTCATTGCGTTGTTTCAGTATGTAGATGCACAGAATTTAAGCAAAAATAAAGCGGTTTTAAGACGGATACAATACTCAATCTGAATTAAAAAGAACTTTAAAAATCACGATTTTGAGACAAGATGGATACCATATTTCATTTTGAAGTGGGTCAAGTGATTTTTTCATATCATGGTCACGTGATCGCTTCATATAAGAGGTGTAATTATTATTTTAATTTTTATTTTAAAAACTACTGAATATATTTTGCTGAATTTTTTTTTTAATATATTTCATGGAGCAATTTGAATATTACCTAAAATTTTCGAAGCAATTTGTGAATTTTAAATCCGCTTAAAAAATGTTTGAAAAATTAGGTCCCGTAGGGCTCAATGTATTTCATTTTTTCAACCCGGGTTCAATCCAAAACTAATTGGGTGATATTATTCATTTATATTCCCAAAGGTCCAATAGACCATCTGAACAACATACTAAAATTTCATTTTGATTAAGTCATTTTTACGGCAGTTATCGTGCTAACGGAGAGACAGACAGAATGAACAAAGTCATAAACACTTTTCAACTTTGTTGTAAAATGTTAAAAAACATTAAATAACATTAACAAAAACATTTAGAAACATTGAAAATAGATTTTGATGTTTTTGAGAACTCTAAACGTGTAGATGAGTCGAGTTGCGATTTTCGAAACTAAGCCAATATTTTCTCTTATACATTACCATGTAGTGCAGGGAAAGTATAAAGCTGATGTGGACAGCGTATGGCTTTTCCTATAGACTCAAATTAATTTTCTCTTTCTTTTTTTCCCAATTCATTAAATTGAGTTTGATGGGAACAAAATAACACGGGTAATTATTTGAAACTACACCGAATTCGCCGTTTCTATTATTTTTTTTAACACTTTACAACAAAGTTGAAAAGTGTTTATGACTTTGTTCATTCTGTCTGTCTGTCTGTCTGTCTGTCTGTCTGTCTGTCCGTTAGCACGATAACTGCCGTAAAAATGACTTAATCAAAATGAAATTTTAGTATGTTGTTCAGACGGTCTATAGGACCTATGGGAATATAAATGAATAATATCACCCAATTAGTTTTGGATTGAACCCGGGTTGAAAAAATGGAATACATTGAGCCCTATGGGACCTAATTTTTCAAGCATTTTTTAAGCGGATTTAAAATTCACAAATTACTTCGAAAATTTTAGGCAATATTCAAATTGTTCCATAAAATATATAAAAAAAAATTCAGCGAAATATATTCAGTTGTTTTTTAAATAAAAATTAAAATAATAATAACACCACTTATATGAAACGATCACGTGTCCATGATATGAAACGATCACATGACCCACTTCAAAATGATATATGGCATCCATCTTGTGTCAAAATCGTGATTTTTAAAGTTCTTCTTAATTCATATTGAGTGTTGTATCCGTCCTAAAACTTCTTTGTTTTTGCCTAAATTCTGTGCATCTACATACTGAAACAACGCAATGACAATATATTTCAATTTAAATGCTCTTCCAAATTTCATTATTTCTACTATTAAGCCTATTTTTCACCTATGTAAAATGTAAACAGCAAAATATGTAGAATGAGTTGTATTAGAATCGCTGTAATTCTTTAACACAAAATCATTTAGTCCATGGAGTCTGCTTAGCTGATATGAATGAAATATTCATTGATTTTAGAAAGAGAAGGACGATATTTTTCGATGAAGTTTTACGCATTGAGTTTACTTACTTGTAGCTCAATGGTCTTAATTTTTAAATAAAATAAATTATTATAGTATTGTGATGAATGACATGAATGGGGGAATTATTTATGAATGAAATGTTGCTTTTATAGAGAGAGCCAGGCGTGTTATTTTTTTATGACGTCATTTGAATGAATTTCAGTTGTTTTCGATGATGTTTTCAAATATAATAAATTTTCGTAGTATTATGATAATTCTAAAATTATTACCGAAGAATGTATCACATTTTAGAGATGTTTAAACCAGGCAATTTATACTTTAATGCCGTCATTTGAATGAAGTTAATTTTTTTCGATGAAGGTTTAAGGTGTCAAATATAATAAATTAATGTAGTATTGTGATAAGTTTTAAAACATTACCGAGGAATGTATTGCATTTTAGACATGTTTAAATAAAATTGCATTGAAGTTGGAAAGTGTTTCATAATCAATGCTTTAAGCATGATTGATCTTTCTTGTTTCTCATTTGGCGACTGGACGCCAGTTTCAAAGGCGATATGGCAAACATGTGAAAATGAATAAAATTTCTCAAGAACGGTTTATTCTACTGTTATGGGGTTGGTCTTATTTTTTCGTCTTCGAAAAATTATGTATAAATCAAGCATTTAATTAATATATTCGAGCATACGTAGTCTTTTATTTTAGATTTTGACTATTTTTTCGGGTCATTTCACAGAAGAGGGTAGGTTCTTCTTTTCCAAATCGTGCCAAACTCTAATCGGAAACCTGAGTAACCTATAAGTGACTTATCAACCCAATTTTGTGAAATTTGGTCAGCTAGTTTTTCATCCAGAGTGGACATATATATTGCACAGACAGAAACACATACACACATGCACACGTCACGATAAACATAGTGTTTTCTTGTTCCAATGTAACTCGAAATGCTTAAATCCGTCAAAAACTCGAGTTGTGATTTTTGACACGATTTCAATACTTCCCCTATACTTTGTATGGTGACCATAAGTCCTTTATTTTAAAATTCTGTCCTTTTTTTCCAAGTAGTTGTCCTTTTAATTATTTATGTTTTTCAAAACTTGAATTTCCCTTTTATTTTTATGGACTAAAGAGAAGTGACAAATTTCTATCTTTTCCCTGTAAAGTTGTTTAATGTTGCAGAAATGCCACCATAAATGCTTACATTATGCCACTGAAAGCTTCTCTTTTGCCTGTGAGAGATTTTTTGCCTCAACGGTTTTTACAGTCAGGGACCCCGTACTTATTATGAGGGGGGGGGGGGGGGTACAATCATAGGCTTTAAATCAATTTTTTACAATTCTTTAGTTGAAGCATGCCTATTTTTTGTTCAAGTTTCAACTTTTACGTTTCAACTTTTGTTCAAGTTTCAACTTTCAACCGCCGAAAACTCGAGTTGTGATTTACGACACGATTCCAAAACTTCCCCTATACATATAGTAACCATAAGTCTTTTATTTTAAAATATTGTCATTTATATTTATTTATTTTTCCAAAACTTGAATTTGCCCTTTATTTTTATGAAGGATTGAGGAGAAATGGCAAAATTCTGTCTTTGCCCTGTAAAGTTGTTAAATGTTGCAAAAATGCTACCATAAATGTTTACATTTTGCCACTGAAAGCTTCTCTTTTGTCTGTGAGAGATTTTTTGCCTCAACGGTTTTTACAGCTAGGGATCCCATACTTATTATGAAGGGTGGGGGGGGGGTGTGCAATCATAGGCTTTAAATCCATTTTTTACAACCCTTTTGTTGAAGCATGACTATTTTTTGTTCAAGTTTCAACTTTTGCGTTTCAACTTTTGTTCAAGTTTCAACTTTCAACCGTCGAAAACTCGAGCCGGGTTTTTCGACACGATTCCAAAATTTCCCCTATACATATGGTGCCCATAAGTCCTTTATTTTAAAATACTGTCATTTATATTTATTTATTTTTCCAAAACTTGAATTTGCCCTTTATTTTTATGAAGGATTGAGGAGAAATGGCAAAATTTTGTCTTTGCCCTGTAAAGTTGTTTAATGTTACAAAAATGTTACCTTTAGTGTTTACATTATGCCACTGGAAGCCTCTCTTCTGCCTGTGAGAAATTTTTGCCTCAACGTTTTTTACATGAAATGGCAAAATTTTGTCTTTGCCCTGTAAAGTTATTTAATGTTACAAAAATGTTACCTTTAGTGTTTACATTACGCCACTGGAAGCCTCTCTTCTGCCTGTGAGAAATTTTTGCCTCAACGGTTTTTACATGAAATGGCAAACTTTTGTCTCTGCCCTGTAAAGTTGTTTAATGTTACAAAAATGTTACTTTTAGTGTTTACATTATGCCACTGGAAGCCTCTCTTCTGCCTGTGAGAAATTTTTTTGCCTCAACGGTTTTTACATGAAATTGCAAAATTTTGTCTTTGCCCTGTAAAGTTATTTAATGTTACAAGAATGTTACCTTTAGTGTTTACATTATGCCACTGGAAGCCTCTCTTCTGCCGGTGAGAAATTTTTGCCTCAACGGTTTTTACATGAAATGGCAAAATTTTGTCTTTGTAAAGTTGTTTAATGTTACAAAAATGTTACCTTTAGTGCTTACATTATGCCACTGGAAGCCTCTCTTCTGCCTGTGAGAAATTTTTTTGCTTCAACGGTTTTTACATGAAATTGCAAAATTTTGTCTTTGCCCTGTAAAGTTGTTTAATGTTACAAAAATGTTACCTTTAGTGTTTACATTATGCCACTGGAAGCCTATCTTCTGCCTGTGAGAAATTTTTGCCTCAACGGTTTTTACATGAAATGGCAAAATTTTGTCTTTGTAAAGTTGTTTAATGTTACAAAAATGTTACCTTTAGTGTTTACATTAAGCCACTGGAAGCCTCTCTTCTGCCTGTGAGAAATTTTTGCCTCAACGGTTTTTACATGAAATGGCAAAATTTTGTCTTTGTAAAGTTGTTTAATGTTACAAAAATGTTACCTTTAGTGTTTACATTATGCCACTGGAAGCCTCTCTTCTGCCTGTGAGAAATTTTTTGCCTCAACGGTTTTTACAGCCTTGCACCCCGCACTTATAATGAGGGTGGTGGGTGCAATCATAGGCTTTAAATCCGTTTTTTTTTTAATCCTTTTGTTGATACATGGCTATTTATTGTTCAAGTTTCAACTTTTCATATATACATCCTAAATATAGGATCTCAAAATATTTCTATGAGTAAAACTTCTCAGAATTTTATTAAACTGAAATAAAAATTGACAGTACGTAAACACGGATTATTCCTCATCCTGGTGCTGATTAGATTTTGGTTTGATTCGGAAAAAAATAATCTACCTTTTTTTGCGAAATGGTCCGCAAAAATCGTCAAAATCTAGCAAAAACTACGTATGCTCAAATATATCACTTAAATGCTTGTTTTATACGTAATTTTTAACGATGAAATGAATAAGACCAACCCCATTACACCGTTTTCGAGATATTTTAATTTTTTCGCATTTTCACTACACCATAGTTGAAAATAAGTTCAGTTACCAAATGAGAACGAAAATTGAATAAAAAATGCCAATTCCGTGTCATTTTAAATAATTATGGACGTTATTTTGTGCAATTAAACTCAATTATCAACTTATTTTGTGCAACTTTATTGAAGAAATAAAGATAACGTGAATATGAGGCTGCAGGGAAAGTCATGTGCTGCCCACATCAAATTTTTACTATTTCTCTACATTTAAGTAGCGCTGAGCGGGGCGGCGTTGTGGAGGGTAACATTCTGTCCCCTTCGTTCTTTCTGGGTTTAACTGCATTTTTCTCATCAAATTTAACACTTATCTTCATAATTCCTCGAGATATCTTACTTTTAAATCTTAATTGATTTTGTCATACATTTTTGCTTAGGCAGAAAAATTTATTTTATTTTTTATTTTAAGTTCAAAACTGTTCTGTTTAAGTAATGTCATGATCACAAATATTAGCACAGATAGGTCGAAGCAATTCTTGCTAGGAACTAATTCCTCGAATTAGAATACCGCCTCGGCCATCAAACATGCATAAATCATTGATTATGAAACACTTTCCAACTGTAATGCAATTTTATTTAAACATCTCTAAAGTGTGATGCATTCAGGAGGGATATTTTTTAAATTATCACAGTGCTATTTTAAACAAAGTAATGTCTCGTTTATTATGCAACGCAGCAATATCTGAACGGGGCACAAACTTTCTTGATCATCGTCCAGATTGGGAAAGATTTATTATAAAAGAGTCCCAATCTTGAGAAACAAAAGGAACTACTTTTAAACAAGAAAGATTAATCATGCATAATGCATTAATTGTGAAACACATTGCAATTGAATTGCAATTTTATTTAATCATCTCTAAAATGCGATACATTCAGAGTTAATATTTTTTAAATTATCACAGAACTATAGCAATTTGTTATACCTGAAAGCTTAAAATTTCATCAGAAAAGACAATGCTAGTTACACGAAAAGAACTTTATTCAAATGATGTTATCGAAATATAAATCCTCTGCCTCTCTATGTAAAATCATTCATATCACTTATGTGATTATTTGTGTGCTTCATTCATATCACTTATATTACAGACTCCAGAGCTAAATAATTTTAAGTGATAAAAACTCAGCAATTCTTATACAACACACTTTACAATTGTTTAATTTGTTTAAATTTAGCATGCGATAAAATTAGACTTCGTTGTAGAAATTATCAAAGTTTAGTGATAATTTAAAATTAAAAATATTGTAATTGCGTTGGCACAGAAATTAGATACACAGATAATAGCAAAAATAAAGCGGTTTTAGGACAGATGCAATGGATGGATTGGAGGATTGAGTTTTAGGACGGATGCCTGTAGCGACTGTCAGGGCTGAATCCAGTTGTCTGGCAGAACAGTTCTTCCGATGTCGCGCAGTTATCACCAGATATCGATCTTGCCGAGCGGTTGTTACCCTTGGCCCACCTGGTACTGATCGTCGGGTAACATCTCCAGTGGTTTGGAACCTCTGCCACAGTCTGGAGGTCACACATTGAGGCACATTCAGAATTCGAGACGTTTCGGTTTGGGATCGAGCGAATTCCAGCATTCCAATAATTCGCCCCTTCAAAAACATGTCCAGTTGGCATCTTTGTGACATCTTTCGTCCTTTTTGATTGTTAACAACGCTCCGTACCACAGCAATTTGGAAATTCTTCCTCAACTGGCCATGTCGCTCGAGGCCGTTTTATACTCGTTCCGGCGTTGGCCGGTGCTTTGCGCATGTCGACGTCGATTGAACTGTTTTGTATATGCACAATGATTTACCATCGTCCCATGATTCTCCACAACTGATTGTGAACCATTATATCCATATTAACTCAGAATGTTTCGCATTTTACGAATTATGCTTAACTTTTGGACATGAGTGTGTACAGGGTGTCCCAAAAACATTGACCTTGGCTGTTATTCCTTAAATATTGACCTTAGACATATAGAATAAATTACAAATTTGCGTAAAAAAAAGTACAGAATTTTATGAAATCGAAGATTTTCAAGGGAATTAAATTTTAAGAAATACAAAATTAAAATTTTTATACGGCCCCCGTACAAAAACATTTCCAATGAGTAAAATGTGTCCCATACACTGATAAGGTGATGTACAAAATTTCAGCATTTTATCATAAAATGTCCCAGAGATATGAAAAGACACAAATGCTGACTTAAACTACTTTTCGATGCATCGACATGGGTTCTCAGAGGGGAAAAATAATGTCGGCAGACCGCGTTTCAGGGGTCATGCACAAATCACGAAAGAAAACAATGATTACATAAATAAATAATAATTTTGCTATTTATTGGTACAAAAGTATCTACACTGTGTAGAAATAATAACTTTACACAAAGATTACAAAGCTTGTTCAAAATGTTTTCCATCCATGCCAAAGATGCCTTAAAGATAAGAGGCAGATATTATTTGCCTATGATGCATTTCTGCGTTGCGTCATTTGCACTCTTGCTGTAAACATTTACATTTTAATTTGTGATTAATCCCTCACGAACTTTGTTTAAACATATCTCTGGGACCTTTTATTATAAAATGCTTAAATTTTGTACTGCACCTTATTAGTGTATGGGGCATATGTTACTCATTGGAAATGTTTTTCTACGGGGGTCGTATAAATATTTAAATTTTGTATTTCTTCAAATTTAATACCCTGAAAATTTTTATCGATTTCATGAAATTCTGTACCTTGTTTTACTCAACTTTGTAATTTATAATATATGTCTAAGATCAATATTTAAGGAATGAAAGCAGAGGTCAATGTTTTTGGGACACCCTATATACGCGCGCGCACACACACACACACATATATATATGTATATATATATATATATATACTTGCGGATTTTTACTTACATCATTATGAGAAAGGCACGCATTTAATTAGTGAAATACCATTCTTTAGATTCGTTGATGACGTCATGATTGGAGTGGATAATCAATATACTATATTTGATTTTACATTCTACCCGCCGTGTCTTGAACTAATCGAATCGGAGTCAGCGAATGTAGGAACAGTTGATTTTCTTGACATCACTATTTATTATAATTTGGAACAGAAATTATGTTATAAATTATTTGACAAGAGATATCTATATGACTGCAAGATCAATTATTTTACCCACTGGAATACCAACTTGAGTTTAAACGTACAACGTAATTTAATCGTAAATCACTTGAACAGATACAGATTATTAAACTCATCTATTACAGAATTTAATAAATGCATGATGCATTTAATCAACGGAACTCGGGAACAATCATATCCCTTCCGCTTTGTACAGCACTATTATGATGTTTTTTTGCAGAAATTATAGTGATAAAAATTATGTTAATTTATCCGACATCATACAATACAACTCAACTCTTACCTAGGATTATCTGATTGTTTCACATCCAGATGGCTCTATAAGTTAGACGCGACTTTTTTATGTATGCTTTCTTATTCGAAGTTTATACGCTTTATACAACTCTTCCATGATTCTCGTCTTGCTGGTTAGTAAAATTTCCAATTTTTTTGTTATTTTGATCATTTTTATGTTATCTGGGATTCGGCCATTTTTTCCCCACGGGCATGATCGATTGTTGTTTCGGGCGTGCATGCAGAGTCTCTGGGAGCGTTTTCATGAAGTCAAAGCTAGCTTCTAATCAGGAAATAGGGGTCGCAATCCCCCTTGACCTTTCTGCAACCCTGTAAACACAATCATTCCACCTATATATTTTCTTTTTTCATTTTAAATCCTATATATATATATATATATATATATATATATATATATATATATATATATATATATATATATATATATATATATATATATATATATATATATATATATGTAATGGAATTTGGGGTTCTCCGGCGATTCTAAATCGTGCTGTAGGGGTGACTGCGAATAAAATAGACTTTGCATAAAAAATTTCTGTGCAATTTTATTTGCAGCTGACCCCGGATTTGTAGAGATACAATTCTCGACTTTTACTTTCTCACACGCAGTAATGAGAAAGTATTGTTTTCACGAAGAATTTCGATTTCAAGATTTTGATGCTAATACATGTTTGATGACCTCCTAAATACGTTTCGACTATTTTTAGAGTGATGTCCATCTGTCTGTCTGTTGTCCGTCGTCTGTCTCTGGCCGATTTTTTGTGCACACGATAGCTACCACAAACGTTAATGGATTTTCACGAAACTTTTTATCCTGCTTTGCCAACGAAAATTCTAGAACTAGTTAGAATTTTTGTAAATTCGGTGCAAACTTCGAAATTTTTGATTTCTTAACGTGGCAGCCCAGGACAAAATTTGATATGATTATGAATTATTTATGGCTCAATGTAAGGCTCAATTAATCAAAAGGCTCAATTCACCATTATTAGGGCTCAATTAATCAAAATTTATCAATCAAATCAATCAAAACTTATTATCGAAACTTTCAATCATTGTACTGACAAATTTCTGCGATACAATTTTGTGTTCATGACAGATTAATTTCCACTGGCGGGGACAACCCGACAGTTTGGTGGTTTATGCCCGTAATCCGCCAGGGATTTGTGTTCAAGACATCAGTATTCTCCTCGGTGGGTCAAGTTACTATTATGGTAGAGAATTATTGGAATTTTTATCCGCTATATTTATAATTATGCTGCCCACCGGAAAAATTATATAAAAGGATTTCGTATTTGATTATAATAAGCTTTCAAATTGGATATATGGGTCTAAAGCCAACTACCGAAGCTCCAAAAGCGAGATAAACTATGCTAAAACATTCTGTATTAGAATATGTAATCTCAGAAATTTTATAAATACTTAAAACATAACTATATTTTATGTTTAAAATAGTAACTTATTGACATATGTAACTGGTAACTTGCAACAGTAACGTCCAGTCACTGCATGGTGTTACCGAGTTATTGTAACGATACTTAATTATTTCTTAAAAAGTAACTTACTAATTACGATTTCAAAGCAGCTCTATTTAATCCCGTATATATAAAGACTTTAGAAACTTTTTAGATGACAGCTTGCAATCGAAAACTCATGTAAAACAAGAAATTTTCCGAAGAAGCATCTATGTGATCTCAAATAATCCTCAAATTTCATTTTTGACGTAGCTGTTAAGCATTTTTTTCTCTTTTGCATACTTATTTTGTACAGACATACGAATTTTTGGTAAAAATGGAAGTGACACCTCCAGAACCGGAAATAGAAATCTAAGTAAACTATCTTACCTATTCTTGAATTCGATGCTAAATCCATATCCGTCATGCTATAAGCTCTATGTATAGCCAATATTGAGAAATAAATGTTTCAAGATAAATGAAGATATTTGAACTGGAAATGGGAGACCAACCGGAAGGGGAAATTTTTCGTAAACCCCTACCTTCTCTGGAATTCGATGCTGAATTCATATCAGTCATCATCTTCTAAGCTATATTTATAGCCAATCTTGAAAATTAGATATTTCAAGAAATTTTTTTGAACCAAAAGTTGAAAAAAAAAACTGTAAGTGGAAACACTTAGAAAATCATTATACCTTTTCCAGAATTTAATGCTAAATTCATATCAGTTATCATCTAAGCTCTATCTATAGCAAATCTTGAGAAAGATGTTTAAAGTGAAACGAACATTTTTGAATCGGAAATGAAAAATGTAAGTCCGAAGTGAAAATCTTTACCGAAACCTCAACTCCCCCAAACGTAATGCCATCTACATAACCTCTGTTTAGAATCACCAGAGACCTATCAGATTATTCAGTCCCAACACAGCCAGTGACGTTGCTCAGGATTACAAAACCGAATGCCCGAACGAACTGGTCGACATTTCTGAACACATCCGAAAAAAAAAAAAAATAGAGTATCGATATAAACCAGTCATTAAAAATTAATTTACCTTCAATATTATTGATAGGAGCAATCGAAGCTGAACGAGTGCATTTGAAAACAACTGCAGCTTTTTGCCAGCTAAAACGTGTGAAACGCGTTAAAAAATGAGTAAATTATACTTGACTTTTGTAAAGGTAAGTTATAAAATACTATCAATCAAGTAAAATCCTTACTTAAAAAGGTAACAAATGATAAAAATATCAATTGCATTCTTATATTTAACTTTATTGTCCTTTAATGCATCGCAAAATGTTTCATAACCAGATATAATTATGGTTAATATATCAGAGGGATTTTGTTATGTAAATTTGTGTATTGTTTTTATTTAGAAATACTTTTAACTTTTATTGTTTAATAAAATTTTGATGTTTTGAATATGCGAGTATTTTCAAGGGGGGATCTGTTAGATAAACCACCTCAAGTTGAAATAATTCAAGTAAATCTTCCTAAAATGGCACGGCAAATTTGGATTTGTTGTAAATTTTAAACGAATATCGTCTAAAGTCTGTCCCAAATATCTGTTCTAAATACCTCACTGAGTGAGAAAAGGTTTCATTTCCAGCACTTTCCAACATAGTTGAAAAGTGTTTATGGCTCTGGTCAGTCTGTCTGTTCTTTTGCATGATAACTGCCGTAAAAATGACTTTATAAAAATGAAATCTTGGTATTGCAAAGTAAAATATGGCATCCATTTTTTTCCCGCTGTATAAAGATCGTGATTTTTAATGATCATTTAAAATTATAATGTTGCATCCGTTGTAAAACAGCTTTATTTTTTAGTATTATCTGTGTATCTAAATTCTGTATCGACGTAATTACAATATTTTTGATTTTAAATGATTATTAAACTTTGATTATTTCTACAATGAAACTTAATTTTAACGAATGCAGAATGTAAACAAATTAAACAATTGTAAGGTGAGTTGTATAAGAATTTCTGAATTTCTTTCAAGCAAAAGTATTTAGGCCAACGGCCGTACCGTGCTGAAAACACCGGTTCTCGTTAGATCACCGAAGTCAAGCAGCATCGAGCGCGGTTAGTACTTAGATGGGTGACCACTTGGGAACACCGCGTGCTGTTGGCACATTTCGGGCGCGGTAGCCCGGTGGTTTGCGCGTTGGATTTGCACACTGCCACAACTGCCGCCGTGTTCATGCGGAGTACGACCACGTTAAACATGTGGGTCCGTAAATCCTTCCGAGAGGTTGGTGGTAGGGGAAGGAGGGTACGGTCCCCATTCGATTTCGTTTTAAAACAATAGACTTCTAGTATTCACGGATTGTAATTTTTGTACCAAATTTCGTTCGAATCGCCCCATTCGTTCGTGAGATATTATCTCCACACACACACACACGCGGAGGCGGGGTAGCCCAGTGGTTACTCCGCGGGAATAGTACTCGGTAGGCCCGGGTTCGATTCCCGCCACTGCCAAAACTGCCGCCGTGTTCACGCGGAGTACGACCATGTTAAACATATGGGTCCGTAAGTCCTTCCGAGAGGTTGGTGGCAGGGGAAGGAGGGTACGGTCCTTGTGGATGCCTCCCCCACTGGAACCCAGTCTACATTGGGTGGCACTTCCCGGCCGTCCAAATAGTTACCTTACACCTTTCAGGTAGGTCGGACGGTCTAGGTCTCAACAACAACGCAAAAGTATTTAGCTCTAGAGTTTGGACTATGAGAGGTATGAATGAAATATTCAGCGATTTTGCATTGAGAGGCAGATGATTTATATTTCGATGACGTCATTTGAATAAAGTTAAGTTTGTGTAACTAGAATTGTTTTTTTCGATGAAGTTTTAAGTTTTCAAGTATAACAAATTGCTGTAGTTCTGTGATAATTAAAAAGATATCAACGCTGAATGCATTACATTTTAGAGATGTTTAAATAAAATTACATTACAGTTGGAAAATGTTTCATAATCAATGTTTTATGCATGATTGATCTTTGTTTAAAAGTAGTCCCTTTTGTTTCTCAAGATTGGAGCTCTTTTATAATAAATATTTCCCAATCTGGACGATGATCAAGAAAGTTTGTGCCCCGTTCAGATATTGCTGCGTTGCATAATAAATGAGACATTATTTTGTTTAAAATAGTATTTATATTCTAATGTAGAGTACATCTTCTGCATAAACATATTTTTAAAATTTTCGCTACATCTATAAAAATATGTAGTGTATAAATTTATACAAGTTTTTTTCAATTAATACCAAATTTTCTTTCCATTTTGAATCTGGGTTTCTAACCAAATTTGCAAAGATTCGATGGGACTAAGCTATATTGTTTTCGATCTAAGCTATATTGTTTTGGACGATCTAAGCTTTATTGTTGACGATTTCGATCTAAGCTATGTTGACGATTTCGATCTAAGCTATGTTGACGATTTCGATCTAATCTATATTGTTGACGATTTCGATCTAAGCTATATGTTGGCAATTTCGATCTAAGCTATATTGTTGACGATTTCGATCTAAGCTATATTGTTGACGATTTAAGCTAAATTTCTTTTTATAACCTGAACGGCTTGTTCAATCAAAAATTGATTACTACCATAAGGCGTAATAAATCCTAGCAACTTAATGGAAAGAAATCGGCTAATTTTGAAAAATAAAAAACTAAGAATAAGTAATTAAACATTTTTACTGAAGTTTCCGATTTCCAATAAACATATAAGAATACTTGCAAAACAGAATCTGACGTGGGCAGCACATGACTTTACCTACATTATGCAATGACTTTTATTCCTTTCACAGAAAAAATAATGGTGTAAAAGATTAAAGAGGCAATGTTCTTGACATTGAAATTTGGCACTTTTGGAGACTTGATTACTTTAAATAGAATGATTTATTTATACTATCGTTCAAAATTCTCATCAAAATGTAATCGACATTAATATAAGCTCTAATGACATAAATAGCTCTGTCAGAATTATTTATCGTCTAAATGCAAAACCATTGCAAAAAGTATCTTCTCTTGAGAATGGAACTAGGTAGATCCATGAGAATGGGATTTAACAGAATTGTTGCATAATATTGCATGTGGAAAGTTAATATACTTGGCACTATTTACTACTTTTTGAATGTTTCCATTTTTTAAATAATTTTTTTTGAAGAATGATCATTAATTCGAGAACAGGAAATGATTCAATGAAATGATTAATTATTTAACATTATTGAAGGTCTTGATTTTGTTCAATGATTTTTTTCGAAAGTTCTTTTATAATGCGTGCAATATCTGAAAAAAAGTTTCATGTGAGCGTTCGAACATTTGTATCATTTGCTTTCCAATAGATAGCTAAATATTAAATAATTATTTATTTGTCATTGTTGAATATTCTAATTTTTAATTATTTTTTTTTTAAATTCATTCAAAAATTTTTAGTCTTCCGAACATTTGATCGCGTTTACATTCGTTCCAGCACCACTAGTCTGGTAGTAATAGCTGTACCAAATTTTTTTAAATGCTTCATTCACTCGTGAGATATCGCTTCCACAGAGTCACGAACAATACACAGACAAGTACAAACACGCACACACACACATATATATATATACAAACCATCACTTCAAAAATGTTTGATTTGAGTTAGGGAGGCTTACAACGTTCTCGTCAGTGGAAATCTCGAATTTGAATTTTCGACCCCGTCACACTACTTTAATTATACATTATATTATGCATGTAGGGAAAGTAATATACATTTTACTATGCATTGCAAGGAAAAAATATACATTATGCTTTATGTATGTAGGGAAAGTAAATTGTGAACACGCTATCCACTACACCGCCCAGGTGGTGTAGTGGATAGCGTGTTCGGCTGATGTGTGGAGGGCTCGGGTTCGAATCCCGAATAAGGCATGGAGGCTTGTGTGGCTACTGTAACTGGATTTCGATCTGTTGTTGCCACGTTAATTGAATTAATTGAATTAAAAATTAAAAAAAAAAAAAATCAGGCGGGAGAGACTCCATTTGACCTTCACATACATTCATATACTATATATAGTTGATGATCGCTGATAAAATTGGTATTTAATATGGCTTATGTTCGCTGGTAAAATCGGTATTAAATTTTGTTTATGTTCGCTGGTATAATTAGTATTCAATATTGGTTAGGCTCGCTGATATAACCTGTGTTCAATATTGTTTGTTTCCTGGTATAATTGGTATTTAATATTGTTTATGTTCGCTGGTATAATCGGTATCACAATGAAAAAACAGCACCAATCTTTATACGAGCTTTGCTTAAAAACGTTCTTTACGGACCATTACGTTCCATGCGGACTACTGCTATAAAGGCAAGCTTTAGGGTGACAATTTAATCTCGTATCCTGATTGTATTGGTTAGCTGTTGTCTAGGCTTTCATAGCATATGATCAGGGGTGTATGTAAAGGGGGTAGGGGGTAGGCAGTTCCAACACCCGAAATTGAAAAGTTTCAAAATGCTTCCTAAACACTCATGTGATAAAAACTAATCTTGTCGTTCTGAAATCCTTGAACTAGAAAAACAACCAGTTTTAACTTCCAATAAATAAATAAAATAAAATAATGAAAATAAAAATAAGTGCTCAGATTTTAGAAACTAAGAATTCAAACAGAAGTGCTTCGGCTACTGTGCCACTGTAATACGCGGATAATTCTCCTACTGCAGTGAAACCCGAGTTTTCTATTTTTGGGAAAATTCCTGTTCCTGAAGTTGGCAGAAGAAACTAAGACCAAAAGCCGGTTATTTAGTGACTAGAGATCTGCACGGGTCTAATTTAAAAGTTTAACCGGCTCGAAAATATTAAGATTTGACTCGGCTAAAGCCCAAGAATTTTTTATTATATTACTCCCGAGTCTAATCCATCCCTAAAGCACTTAAAGCCGTCCCCAACGCGGACTTGCCCGAATTTTTTTTGCGATACACTGAAGTATGATGCCATGTACGATGATCCAAATTTGCATTTAAGGAATTAAACATAAGTTATATTACATATAGTAATACATTTAAAAGAGCCCAAATTTGAAAAATGTGTACAAATAAAAAATGGACATTATTCTAAAGTGTGTTTTATTTATCATTTTGGTTTGATAATATCAGAAATTACATGAGAAAACGGCTCTTCGCTGAGATTATGTTTAAAAGAATGCTTTATTCACTCATTTAAGTTATCAGTGAACAATGCAATGCCCTTTTGTTAGTGATCATCAGCACCGAATATTCTTCACTGCAGTGATTGCAAAACAAATACAATGTCATATGCCACAATTGCTAGTATTTTTAAAAATATTGAAATGCGATTAAATTTTTTATGTAAGTATACATAGGTATTATTCCCTTTGATTATGGTAATAGTTATGAATACATTTAAGATTTAACAATTTTAAATTAAAAGTGGCAGATACTTAGAATACAAATATAAATAAATTCAAGTACAAATAAAGTCAAATAAATTCAATAATTCCTCTAATCCATATATTAATTTTAAATTATAACAGTTTGCTCAAATGAAATTTCATTCAATATTTGTTATCGGAAAGAAATCGACGGAAAGTGCCTTAGAATAGAATTCATATTTAATTTTGATAATTTAGAAACATTCGGAATCTAATAATTGAAATTATAATCACAGAAAAAATTGAAAGTAAAATATCAGTGTTAAATTTTAAGTAAACAGTACCTATTGGCATTTTTATTTATTTCCACCCGTTCCAACCCGAATTTAGTAAAACGTGACCTAAGCCAGTTCGACCCTAAGTCCACGTGCCATGCCCGAGCCCGTGGGACAGGTCGAACCCAAGCTCACGGGTTAGGCCCGAGCCCGTGCATACCTCTAACTTGAACCCCTTCAGAATGATATTTAAAACTGAACTCACCCCGAAATTGAATTTCATAATACGCCACTGCATATGACAGATACTGCTCTGTAAAGTATCGAAAATTTGAAATAGAATATTTTTCAGTTAAGTGGCACTAATATACCTTCAAAAATATATCAGAATTATCGTCTGATCCGTTTATAAGTTAGATGATAATTATTTTTTAATCGAAAAATAAAGTGTTTTTGCAAACTGAAATAATTCTTTATTTCAGAGCACGATTTCTCGAGCCATTCCTACGAGAATGTCATTGAAGAGTTTAAAAAAAATATCCATGCTCTAAAATCCCTAAATATTAAGCAATTAGGAGGTGAGTAAAACTTTATCCAGAAACTAGATATTTTGCAGATAGAACGCGAACACGTGAGCTTTTTATTTTAATTCGGGATAAAATGTCTGAAATAGAGACTGTGTTGTTGAAATTCTTTAAACTCTCTTGAATTTCGTTAATGACGTTCTCATGTAAAATGGCTAGAGAAATATTGTTCTAAAATAAACATTTCTCTCGTTATACGAAACCGTAAATGCTTTTCGATTGATAATAAAATTCTGTAACGATCGTCTGACGTATTAAAAACATACAATATTTCGCATATATTTTTAAGTGTATATTAGTGTCCAATAACTAAAAAAAATTCCATTTCAGTAGCCTGACATATTAAAAACAGATGATATTTCTGATATATTTTTGAGTGTGTATTAGTGTCACCTAACTGAGCAAAAATTCTACTATTTCAATCGTCTGGCATATTAAAAATAGACTATATTTCTGATATATTGAGTGTATATTAGTGTCACCTAACTGAAAAAAAAAATCTGTTATTTCAATTGTCTGACATTAGAAACAGTCGATATTTCTGCTACATTTTTGAGTATATATTAGTGTCATCTAACTGAAAAAAAAAATTCTACTATTTCAATCAATCTGACATGTTAAAAACAGACTATATTTCTGATATATTTTTGAGGGTATATTAGTGCCACCTAATTGGAAAAAAAATCTACTATTTCAAACGTCTGGTATATTAAAAATAGACGATATTTCTGATATATTGATTGTATATTACTACCTAACTGAAAAAAAATTCTATTATTTCAATTTCTCGGTACATTATATAGGAAATTGAAATGTGATGGATGAGACCTTCCAATTACCCTGCAAAATCTAAAGGAGTGAAAAGTAATTACAAAAATAAATGAATTCTTAGATCGCAATTGTTAAATGAGTTTTTCGCGATGGAAATCAAGAACGATCAACAAAAGTGACAATCATAAAGTACTAAATCGGCTTATAAGTAGCGTTAAAAAAATGTGGACGACACTCCTACTGAAGATACTAGCATCCATGGGACGGTTTTCTGCTTATTATGTGCTCATCAGCATGGAATACAATTTAGCTCAGGCCCTATGAAGCTGTCAAATGAATTTTATGCCGGCCACTGGGTAGGACTGAAATTGTCAGTTCCCAGAAGTTTGCAAAAGTTGTAGTTTATAACAAGTTTCTTGCTGTCATTGCTATTTTATGCTGACGAGCGTATAATAAGCGCGAAACCGGTTCGTGGATTCTGGCATTTGCAATGGGAATGTCTTCCAAAAGGGACAATGTTCTGTAAAACATGTCACAAAAGTATAGATGTCTATTGTGTATGAACAAGATATCAAAAGAAGAGATGTTATTTGGTGCACAAAACAACAGGAAACTTGAAATAGAATATCAAAAGTGCCCCAACTCAAAATAGAGATATCATTTTGTAAACAAACATAAAGAGTGACATAACTCAAAATGGGGATGTCATTTTGTGTAAAAAGCATCAAAAGTGCAACAACTCGAAATAGAGTTATCTAACTGTCTAGTGAACGAACAAAATATCAAAAGTGCCACATACCAATAAAATTGTGTGTGTTTCTTATAAGGGTTGTGTGCAAAATAAAGTTAACCCAAATCGTAATTTAACAGTTTCTTCTAGATGCAGATATAAATTATTGGCTGATAATTTTCACCAGGGTTAAAAAAATTTAAATATAACAAATTAAAACCGGTTTTGAAAGTAATTTTTTTCACTTTCTGAACAATCTCCGTTTAAATTATCATTTAAAGCGAAAGAGCAATATTATTTTATTTTTCTATATCGCTTATGATTGGAAATAAAGCAAATCTGTCATAACCAATGTTAAAAGAATTTATGCATACCAAAAGTGTCGATATGTACATTCATTTTACATTTTGACGGATAAATTTTGTCAAAAGCGTCACATTTATGAATGCCTGCATCATACTGCAGCAATTTGCGTGTGAGAAGACTGATAAAAATGCGAACGTGTGACTTAAATTTTAAACAGCAATAATAATGAATTAGGATCATGTTATCATTACAGATAAGCTAGTATATGGTCATGAGCGCCCATAGAACTTTTTCAATGGGGTCGGGCACACCAATGATATCAGAGGGGCAAACTCAAGATTAAGACGTGCAACATCGGCTGCCTTGATTGCTCATCTTCGAGACCTTGAACGTCCAGGAGGGAATGTGCACCTCTTGTCCTCCTCTATGGGCGGCCATTTCTATGGATCGGTTTCGAGTTTTTTTATACACTCGTCAGCATGGACTTGCTGATATGTAAGGGCGGTAAAAATAACTTGTTATGTGTTACAATTTTACGAACGTTTATGAAAATCCTGAAGCTTCCCAAAGATATAGATCATCACGTTTCCTTCGTTCTGTTGAAAGGATTGATAGGGGTTGAAAGGCATGAATGAAGGCGCTGATAAATAGTTTATTTAAGCTACAGATGCATACACCTAATTCCAATTTTCCAAGCAAAGTGTTACAATTGTTTGTTAAATGCAGAAGATTTTATTTCAATCATTCCTCCAATTCTAATGGTCTGACCGAGCTATACTAGTCATACCTCAGAATTCGCCACTGATCATTAGGTCTAGTTAGAAAGTTATAAGTTATAGAAATAATTAGTTTTGACTTATTTTATAATATGACAATCTGTAACATTTGTATAAATGGCAGGAACAAAGATGCATTAATTTTGTTAAGTTATAGATTTTGCAAATTAATTGCATTTTTAATCATCGTAAATATGTTCCATTGTCCTCCAATGTATAATTTCTATTTAACAAAATATTGACGTTATGCATGCACGCTTTATATTTTCATCCATGCGCTGCATTGACAGCTGTCTCACTTTGTTCAGTGCAGCAGGAAACATGAAGTTAGTAACAATAGATTTAACATTACTTAGTTTTGACTTACTTTATAATATGTTAATCTGTAACATTTGTATAAGTGGCAGGAACAAAGATGCATTAATTTTGTTAAGTTATAGATTTTGCAAATTAATTGCATTTAATCATAGCAACAATGCTCCATTGTGCCCCAATGTATAATTTCTATTTAACAAATTATTGCTGTTATGCATGCATACTTTTCGTTTTCCTTCATGCATGGTATTGACAGATGTGCTTACTTTGTTCAGTGCATCAAGAAACATGAAGTTAGCAATAATAGATTTTTTTTAGTAACTTCTAGGAGAGCTTGTCAAAAAATTTACTCAACTTCCTAACCTTTACATTTGATGTTATACAGTAGCCTGCACATGACAAATTGTGTTGGAAAATTTGAGCAAGGTAGAGCCATAATTGGAGTCAAAAGCAAACATCAACTTCCAGCCTGTTATATACAGGAAAGTTGTTTTTGTACACCGGTGTTCCACGGAACCATAAACTTACCCAAATTAAAAAAAAAAAAATTCAAAATAGTTGAGCACTTCCACTCAAGCCACAAAACTCAGATTTCGGCCTCATTTGATCTGTCTCAACTTCCAGATCAAGGAAAAAAAAATGAAAATATGAATTAGGGAAGGCGATACAGAGGGATTTTCATAAAACTGACACATCTCTGCTTTTCAAAAACAATAAATCCACAATTTGATAGCCGCCTTCTTCGTCGCCACAGCTCACCTGACCTATTCATAAGTTTGGACGGCCGGGAAATGCGCCACCCAATATAGACCGGAATTCAGTGGGGGCAGCATTCATAGGGACAGTACTCTCCATCTTCTGCCATCAACTTCTCGGAAAGACTTACGCACCCACATATTTAACGTGTCCATACTACGCATGATCACGGGTAGAGTTGCAAATCGAACTGGGGTCGCCAGCGTGCAATTCCCACGCGCTAACCACTGGGCTGCCCCACCCCAGTTTGATATCCTGTCACTGCCAACAAGTAAAACTAGTTAACAATTTTTATTAAGTGTGTATCACATTTAGTTACCACTAGCCATTGAG
The DNA here is from genome assembly GCA_951213105.1 of Amaurobius ferox. Classification (NCBI taxonomy): domain Eukaryota; kingdom Metazoa; phylum Arthropoda; class Arachnida; order Araneae; family Amaurobiidae; genus Amaurobius; species Amaurobius ferox. The sequence goes on from OX578153.1 coordinate 85,362,121, forward strand.
AACGAGTTAAGGGTGATGGTGGAACGGCTAGTTTGACTGTATGTTCTATTTTAAATGTTAGTTCATCAGCTATTTGTGCTGCAGTTATGGGAATTTTATTCAAATTAAATGGAAGACTTCTTAAATCAGTTATCCCCTTTCGCATGATCAAGAATAGGTTAACTCACTGAATTTTCAACTAAGTGAAGATTATATTTCACGTGTTTCTAATGTGCATACATCTGAGATCTAAATGTTTTGTCGCACGCATTGTTCATCAGGGGAGGGTGCTAATGATGACAACTAAGTTTCGGAACATATGTCAAAATTTTATGTGGGATCAAATGGATTTGAACTGGTGAACATTTATTCCTTGTTCTCAATTCGCAAGAAAACACTTTAAGAAGCTTTCTGTTATTGAAAATACATGTTGATACTAAACGCACATTATTTAAATCAATTAAAAGTTGAGCACGAATAATCTAGTTACTGAATTTTTTTATTCCGTTTTTTCTCCGGTCAACGGTTGAGAGGACAAACTGGACGTTGCTGTGTGGAGCAGTTGACTTTTGTTTTGCTCGGACTATACATGTTGCTGTTGTTGTTGTTGAGACCCAGACCGTCCGACCTACCAGAAAGGTGAAAGGTAACTGTTTGGACGGCCGGGAAGTGCCACCCAATTTCGACCGGAACCCAGTGGCGGAGGCATCCACAGGGACCGTACCCTCCCTCCCTACCCCCAACCTCTCGGAAGGACTTACGGACCTACATGTTTAACGTGATCGTACTCCGCATGAACACGGCGGCAGTTGTGATAGCGTGCAAATCCAACTCGCAAACCACCGGGCTACCGCGCCCGAAATGTGCCAACAGCACGCGGTGTTCCCAGACGGTCACCCACCCAAGTACTAACCGCGCCCGATGCTGCTTGACTTCGGTGATCTAACGAGAACCGGTGTTTTCAGCGCGGTCGGACTAAAATGTGTTGGAACTAAAGGATTTGGATCGAGGCGGAATATGGGGATAGATCTGGTTTAAAACAGATGATTTGGAAATTGAGAGACGTTATCTGTATTATTCACGCACTTATGCAGGAGCGGGCAAAGCTAGGTAAGTCATTCTAGTTAAAGCATAAGTGCATATTTGCATGTATATTTTGAACACTTTTAAATGCATATTTACCGGTTCTTTACTTATAAGAATATTTGTTTTTAATTCTCTAGACTTTTTACAAATGGATACTGCTACTCTGTCTCTACGCTTTTCTAGTTTCTGGCCAAAATGTCCCCGAACTTCAAGAAATGGACATTACTAGGTATGCGCAGGAGAAAGTGAGCGATTTTAAAGTCAAACTTCATCAAACACTGGAAGAATTGCGACTTCAAAGGGAGGCTGCCACAGAAGGTGTAAAAAGTTAGCTTATATTAGTACTTTTCACCAGAGATGAGGCTTTTAAATATACAGGCTGACGCAATCGCCATTTTGACTCCAATCGGTGCGATCAGTTATCGTCTGCCTGTGCTATTTCAACGGCGAACGCATGTTATACGGCTGATATATGATACCTAATTTAGCTGTAAAAGAGGGGTTTCCGCTTTTGAAACATTGTACCAATCATTCCAGAAAGTTGTCTAGAATGTTTTGATTTTTTTGAGATCCCGAGAAATGTACGAGAAAGTATCCCTCTTTTCGCCATGTACACTGGGCTGTAGCCAGACAGGGGGCTAAGCCCCCCAAGCGGTATACTCAGCCCGTCCGATAAAATATTAGTATTTTAATAGTGATAAGAAATTCCAACCAACATGTCATCCAAATTTTGCATAAAAAATTTATGAGATATTTTTTATAAATTACTTCATTTTAGAGATTTTTTTATTTAGCTGAATTTATGGTTATACTGATGATCAATTTATTTACATATATAATTTAAAATTATTAAAAATTAAGACAATAGTATTTGGATACTTTTGTATTATGGCGGGGTTCACTGTTTTACATTATAATGTCAAAATTAACTGATTGGTAGTTAACAGGTAAGTTAATTGGTAAATTGGTTTATTGGTAGTTAATTGGTAAATTAACTGATTGGTAGTTAGTCCAGACGGCCGCTGTTGCGCCAACTTTTATATTTAGGAGCCTTAACCAGAGGCTTTAAACTTGTCGATCTCAGTTCTGTTCAGCTACTCGTTAAATCATTTCTATTAAAGTGTCGTTAATCCATGAATTTAAACTCAAACGTTATTTCTTGCAGAGTTGCTGCCGGTGATTTCATCTCGCCGTGTGAAAATAAGTAGTGATTCGATAAGGGCAGGGTGTGTCGTCAGGAACGACGGTTCTGAAATTGTGTTCGCTGTCAATCCGAGAAATGTTTTGTCGCTCCTTCATGATACAGCCTTCATTCCCATCTGGGGATTTCCCCAAGACAGACCTTTCAGGTCATTGCAGGTAATGTATGAAATTCTTTTCAGCACTTTACAACATAGTTGAAAAGTGTTTATGACTTGTACATTGTCTGTCTGTCCATTCGAAAGATAACTGCCGTAAAAATGACTTTATCAAAATTAAATTTTAGTATGTTGTTGAGACGGTCTGTGGGACATATGGGAATGTAAACGGATAATATAACCCGATTAGTTTTGGATTGAATCCGGGTTGAAAAAATAAAATATATTAAAACCTATGGGACCTAATTTTTCAAACATTTTTTAAGCAAAGTTAAAATTCACAAATTGCTTCGAAAATGTTAGGAAATATTCAAATGATTCCATAAAATATATAAATACAATTCCAGCAAAATATATTCGGTAGTTATCTATATAAATAAAAATGAAAATCTGTCTGTCTGTCTGTCTGTCTGTCTGTCTGTCTGTCTGTCACACCATCACGGGAGAACGGCTGAACCGAATTTGATGAAATTTTGTGGGTAGCCCAGAAATAGCCCCACTTAAAATTATATCCGTGTTTTGAGTTTCTACGACCAGTGGTTCTCGAGATATTAGTAAAAAACGAAATTTTCGTTTGTCTCATCATCACGGAAAAACGGCTGAACCGAATTTAATGAAATTTGGTGAATAGCCTTGAAATATCCCCACATAAATTTTGTCCAAGTTTCGAGTTTCTAAGACCTGGGGTTGTCGAGATATTAATGAAAAACGGAACTTTTTCCTAGGAGTTTTACTCCCTAACTCCGTGGTTTATCCAAACGAAAAGCTTGAAAATCGTTTGAAAGTGAATTAAAATTTAATCTCTGAGTTTGATGGGAGATTTTTTGCGTTAATTAGTCACTTTCTGAAAACATGAATTGTTTGAAACATGATTTAAAGGGGAAATCTATCTCCATGGTTCATGGTTTATTTAAAACAAGCTTTTACGGAACAATGAGAAGTATAGAGAAATCAAAATCGTTATTTAGTTTCGCAGTTTATGTTATAAGACATGACATATTAAACATGTTATAAGATTCTATCTTATATCATGTTACTCAGAAACGCAATTAAATTAAATCTGTCTGTTAATTTTAATAATTATTTTTTCGATTTGAATAATAAATAAATGGATATAAAAATATATTTTAGAAAAGAACGATTTGATTTTTCTTATAGCATTTTTGACTGGATAATATCAATTACGGTCTTCAGGTTTAAAAATTATTATTATTTATATTTTCGGGGATTATTGATTCAAGGATTATTGATATTTTCAAGTTATTATGCAATTATTTTATTATGACAAAAATTGTTTAAACTCATATATTGTATGTTGTACGAATCTTCTACAAATACACGTGTATATCTTTTAATCTACGAGAATATAAGTAGTACAGGTATATTGACATATGTTTTGATATATATTGGCATATATTGGAATCAATTACGACCTTCTGGTATAAAGAGTACGGATATTATTGATGTTTTCAATTTATTACGTCATCTCTTTTATTTTGGCAAATATATTTGAGACGCATATTGTAATACGGGTAATCTTCTTCTAACACATTGGCATATTTTCTGATCTGCGACAATATAATTAGTACGGGGTTGCATATATTCATTCAATTCCTATTTTTTCTTCTGTAAATTTGCTTACAAAAGGGGGCAGGATGTTTTATTCTTCAGATCTGATCGTGAAAATAATTTTGCATAGTGTGAACATATATTCTTAAACTTCTCTTTAGGAGCAATAAATTTAATATTTTAACAGAATTCGCACATGATTGCGAAATTTAAGTGTCTTTAAATTATACACTCCGTACGAATAACGGGTGTGCTGTTAGTGGTTAATAAATTTTAACATTTTAGGAGGATATATCATGTTGCTCGGCATCGCAATTAAATTAAATGTGTTTGTTAATGTTTTTATTATTTTTTTTCGATTTAAATAATAAATAAATGGATAAATGGATATAAAAGTATATCTTATGAATGGACGGTTTGATTTTTCTTTTAATTATATTAATTGCTGACTGCGTACATCAATTTCATTTATTTTGGCAAAAGAGTTTTCAAGCTTATATCGTATTTAGCTACTAAACTCATATATTGTGTTTAGCCAATAAATTCATATAGCCGATTGTTGAAACAGAAAAAGAGTAGAGCGAGTATATCTTCTAATACAATTGTAGTGTTTTCATTTAGTATATTGAAACGGGATAAGAATGTTTCATTCAGATCTGCAAATTCAAAGCTACGAATTTGGAGGGATATTGCTAATTTGACAACTTTTCTTAAACTTTGCCAAATTGACGGAAATGTCGCCAAATTGATATAAACGACACACAAACAGCTGCCATAAACCTTCGGGTTGGTCGTGTGGCTTGGGTCTTCTACATATCAATGAATTTTTTTTTTGTTTTGTTAGAAGAGAGTACTGAAATGATGTTTGGTTAGCATTTATCTGTCAGACCAACCATCCCACTTAGTAATACATTTAGCGAATTTTTAAAATGTCACCAAATTGATAAAAATGTTTTCAAATCTATGAAAAATATCTTGAAATTGATAAAATTGCGCTACATAAATGATATTAATTGTTTTTTGTTAGGGGATAGTATTGTGATGATATTTCGTCAATTTGTCGCAAAGTGGAACTGTCAGTTCTACAGTCCCACTTGGCGATAAATTTGGCAATTTTTTAAAATGTCGCTAATTTGACGAAACTGTCGCCAAATGTTCCATAGAAATATAACTATTTAGACGATATTTTTTCTACCAATTTATTTGAAGCAAGATATCATGTCGCTTAGCAACGGATTTAAATCCAATGTGTTTATGCGGCAGACGATTTTTATTAAATCCCTTCCGATTTGAATAATGAAGATATGTATATAAAATAAATTTCATTGCCATTTCATTTTGGACTGGATAATATCAATTATACTCTTCAGGTTTAAACATTATTATTATTGATATTTTCCGGAATTATTGATTCAGGGATTATTGATATTTTTAAGTTATTACGCCATTGTTTTATTGCGGCAAATATTGCTGACACACGCATATTGTACGTTGTACGAGTAATCTTCTAGGAATGCACGGGTATATCTTCTAACCTACGAGAATATAAGTAGTACAGTTATATTGGCATATATTTTGACATATATTGGCATATATATTGGAATCAAGTACAGTCTTCTGGTATGAAGATTAAGGGGATTAATTATATATTCAATTTATTACGTCGTCTGTTGTATTTTACCAAAAAACATTTGTGACTCATATTGCAAAACGGGTAATCTTCTACTAATAATCGGACATTATAAGTAGTACGTGTATATCTCCCCATATAATTTTAGTACTTTAATTTTGACATATATTGGAATAAATGACTGTCTTCAGATTTAAAGACTACGGGTTTATTGGTATTTTCAATTTATACATGTAATCTACTAATACAGGTTATATTTTCTAATATTCGCGTATATAATTAGTACGGGTCCCATACAATTTTAACGCTTTTATTTTGCATATATTGATTCAATTCCATATTTTTTTTATATTTGCTTACATAAGGGGTCCAAGATGTTTTATTCTTCAGATATGTACATGAAGATAATTTTATATAGCGAGAACAGAGATTCTTAAACTTCTTTTTAGGAGCATTATATTAAATATTTTAACAGAATATTTTGATTAAACATGTCATTTAGTATACTATAAGAATTTGGGCATGATTATGAATTTCAAGTTTCTTTATATTATATGCTCCGTACGAAGAACGGGTATGCTGCTAGTTTTAAATAAAAATTAAAATAATAATTCCGCCCATATAATATGATGAGATCACGTAACCGACTTAAATAAAATATGGCATCCATCTTTATTTCCAGTGTCAAAATCGTGATATTAAAAATTCTTTTAAATTTATATAGTGTTGCATCCGTCCTAAAACCGATTTATTTCTGCGTATTTTTTGTGCATCTATATTCTACGCCAACGCAATTACAATATTTTTTAGTTTAAATGATTATGAAACTGATTATTTCTACAACGAATCCTAACTTTAATGGATGCAGAATATAAACAAGTGATTGCAAGATGAGTTGTATAAGAATTGCTGAATTTTTTCACGCAAAATTATGTAACTCAGGAGTCTTGAATAAAAGTGTATGCATTCATTGCTTTTATATAGAGAGAGAGCCAGCCGATTTATATTTCGATGACGTCTTTCAATAAAGCTCATTTTTTTTGGACGAAGTTTGAAGTTTTTGAATATAATAACTTATTGTAGTACTTGTGATAATTTAAAATATGCCAGCGCTGAATGTATTGCATTTAGAGATGTTTAAATAAAATCGTATTTGAGTTGGAAAGTGTTTCATAACCAATGCTTTATGTATGATTGATCTTTCTTGTTAAAAATTGATTTTGATTTTTCTATAACACATGTTGGTACAGTACGTTGAAAAAGACCTTTAGCAGTAATGTAATGAGCTCTTTGCCCATGACTGACGATTACCGCAATGCAGTTTCTTTTTGTTCGTGACGTCATTATCCCTCATTGAGTGGTGGTGGTGGTGGTGGTGGTGTGTGTGTGTGTGTGTGGGGGGGGGGGGGGTCATTCTCAAATATGGAGTCAATCGAAAGATTTCTTAAGTCCTTTAAAGTAAAGGGTAGCACATTATGGTTGTAATCATTTGAATTTACGATACCGATTTTTCAATTTTTTTTCTTGTAAAATTTGAAAAAAATAAAAGTGGGTTAGAGAAAGAGAGGTTTTCGTTTGAGAAAGTCGAGTTGAGCCACTCTACAGTTAATTTGAGATACAGTGGGGCTAAAAAATTCGTATCACCCATATATATTTATGACTTTGATGGCGAAAAAGGACAGTGGCATATTTAAGTTTTTAATATTGGTGAATACCTAGAAGAGGAGACTATGCAAAATTAGTACTAAACGTATTTGTCCCCTCACAGAAGATAGAACGGAGCTCTGAATACTAGTGTATACATATCACCCCCCCCCCCCTGAAAAAAAATCAAACATATAGACAATGCGGCAGAATAAAATTGATCTTATTATATATGTTACGGCTAAAGCTCGAAAGCCGTTAATGTGCACATTAACTAGCTAATTTGCAGATTAACTGATTTGCTTCGTTAACGCGCGGAATCAAGAGTTTTCCCGCATTTTACCTAGGTAATGTGCACATTAACGGCTTCCGTATCGTTGAAGTTCTGCTGCAAATGTGACTGCAAATCTAAATGTATCACAAATAGGTGTGCTTGTCGCAAAAACCAATTGCTATGTAATTCAAAGTGTCACCAATCTTTAGATTGCACTAATAAAAGTAAGCATAATTTTATCACATGTTTTGCAAATTCATTTCCTTAATTGTAATAATATTTTAAACCGTTTGATTCTTTGTATTATAGTTTTTTAATTGATTGATGATAGATTCTATCAACTAATTTGTTGATAGTTTGATTGTATTAACTTGATTCTTTAGAAACGTTGCTGTTGTTCCAGCAAAAATCTTATTTTCACTTTAACGAGTGCCTAGTAGATAATGTGCAGATTATCTAGGTAATTTGAGAAATGAAACAATTTTCGGCACTTTAACGGATCACCTTAGTTAATCTGCACATTGCCTAGATAATCTGTAGAATGACTGATTTCTGCACTTTAGCGGTAACATATATACAAAATGTTTATCTTCAACAACTATGCATGTGTATGTCTAATAATTTATCGGTGCATGTTTTCCAATGTATATTTACACTGTCACATGCAGATTAACAAAAGCGTCTCTTTTAAAATCGTTACTTAGAAAGTTATTTTGCAGCTTTCGTGTGGGATAAAAACGCTCAGTACTAAATTTTCAATGCTCTATGACAGAGCTTCTCAACCTGTTTCAACAGTGCTCGTGCGCCAAATTTGGTGCTCTTCAAAGGACAGAAAAATGACGCTTAAGCGACATTTTAAAAAATTCTGGAATTTCACTTTTTATTGTATTAAAATTTACTGGCCTGATACATCGTTAAGTTACTTGTATGTAATACTACCGGTATAAAAAAAATTCTATCCAACTCATTAGTTTTTTTTTCATTATTACAGAAAAGTGTAATTAACTAATGCTGATCTTTTCTATTGAATAATCTGATTTCTTTGTAAGCGTTATTCCGTGAAATACATATTTTTTTTGCATAAAGCATCTTCGATTTCTTTTCTGTCTTACTGTTGAGTTTGACGATTGATAGCAGTCTCTCAAGGTCAGAACAGAATCTCACGCTTCCAGTGCTTAACCATGTAAGGACTAATGTTCATAATTTTAAATGAAATCAAATATTTTTCAATAAGAGAGAAATTTGATAAATTTTTGGTGAGCTTCATTTTAACACTAAACGTACCGACACTCAATATATACCTATTAGTATCGTAACCGGTCAAATGACCAGTTTTTACACAAAAACTTTATTTTTTCTGATTGAATGAAGGTAATATTGATTCTAGTAAGGAAATATTAAACATAGTAACTGTAAGGTAATATACCCCATTCGGTTCCTAAAGCTCTTATTTGCTTCTTCTATTGTGCATGTTTTTATATGTTTCATAACAGGGGGTTCAATTTTCAACGAAAATGCAGTCTTTACTTTACCCTTTATTTCATTTTGCATATCCCGTTGGACCTGATTCTTCCCTGAAAATATTATGAAGTGGTGCTCTCCCAGATGTAGCATCTATTTGCATTTTTTCCCAAACAGTGCCATCAATCGAAATAGACTGCTCATTTTTTCATTCTCATCTTCAGAACTTGAGAGCAATCTCATTCGTTTTCGTTCTTTGCGTATTATATTCACAATATTCTCCTCTTCATCGTCAGTACCTTAAAGTTCACACTCAGTGTCTAATAGATCATTATCATTTTCGAATAATATATCTTCACTTTCAGAAAGTTCACCTGCATCAATTTCCGGAAATTCTTCGCCTATGATATTTATTTCTTCTAAGAACTTGGTGTGTCTTGAATGTTTCGACATTTTCTCAGGGTGAAGATTAAGAATGAAATAACTCTGTAAAAACAAAATATAAACTAATTAGTAATAATTTTCAGTTTTGGTCACATTTTCTTGTAACTTGAAATTTTACGCATTTTATTGAAAGTTTAATACACAATTATTTTAAATTGAACTTACCAAGTAACGGTCCTTTCAGAAATGTGCAGGAAACTGATGAAAATATGTGGAATGTGCATGTATATCACATTTTCTGACCCGATAACCTTATAAGGCAATAAATTTTCTTTCCGATCAAATGACCGGTAGTGGTAGATAACGGTACACTATATCATATAAACACAAGAAGAAAAATAAATATTGAAAAATTGATTGTATACATTTAACAGAAAAAGTCATGAAGTCAATTCGGAAAAAGCGATAATATTATAGGAGAATTTTTTAATCAAAAGTTTATAACCGGTCATGGTACGTTTAGTGCTAATCTACCAATTTTCATTTGCAATGCAGAATTTAATTATTTATTATAAAAGCCATTTTTGGGGATAAGGTCAGTAAGTTTTATAAAGTAAAAATTAATGCAGAATTAAAAAGAACGAACAGGTTAGTTGGTGCTTATCCCGGGCATGACTGACTTAATCTTTTTTTACATGGCTATGCGCATCGGATGTCAGGGGAATAGCAAACTTGCGTATTTTGCACTCGGATTTTCTAAAGAGACCGGATTTGCTAACTGCTCCACTTGGACGTCACTGAGGAAGATGTGCACAGCACAATTAGAAATCTAAATAAAGTTGTTTACGTTTGGATACTGCCATTTCAAAATTAACAAACGATTTTTAATTGTAATAATACGAAAACTTGCTGTGTTTTGGCAACGACTCTCAAAGTCCACCCTGGTCAGTGGCGTCACGAATGACGAAATGCCAAGCTCTAGAGCTCCTATACTACAGGCTGACTTATCAAGCATATTGAAGCCCAGTAAGGTTTCTACAAATATATGGGCCACCATAGTTGGCGGTTTAACACGCGCTCCAAATATTGATTTTTGTAGGTATTTGATAATGTTAACAAATTTACAATTGAGTTATATTTTTTTTAAATATGAATTAGATTGGAGTAACATTTGTGATTACGCGACACTTATTAACGAGAATCAAAAATATGATTCCCACTCTATAAGCAGATTAACAAATAGATGGACATTTTTTTTTCTCTTATTATTATTTTTGCAAAAATCCGGTCCTATTAAAATCTATGAAATACTTTAATGTATATTTCTATTTTACATCTGTTATAGTTCTAACATTATATAGAATAAAATATGGTCTTATTATGAGTTCAGAAAGACCTTGAATTATTTGAAGTACCTGTACTAAATAATGAAAAGTTATTTTTGAAATATATATTTATGATGATACATAGTAGTGTGTGAATTACCCGGGGGGGGGGGGAGACTTTAAAATAAAAATGTGTACTTAATTTTAAAGGTACTAAAATTTTAAAGAGTGGCAATTTTGTTATAAACCTGTGGATGTATAGATTCGATAAATACAGCATTTAAAATCTTAATAATAACAATAAATTATATAAATCTGTATTGTAAAGGATATATTTTTTATGCCTAGTACAAAAGAATTTAAGTACTTTAAAAGATAATATTGAGGACATCCTCTAAACTGGATCCTCTAAGCATAGCGCCAATGTTTACATCAAATGATTGGCGCCAATCATCGTCTTGGTGATGAAAACATCAGTGCCATTCCAAAGTAAATTCGAGTCGTTCAGACTTAATTTCTATCAGTTTTTAGTAAAAACATCCTATTTGAACATTCATTATCTTTTATGATAAATGCATTTCGATTTATTCACCGTTTTAGCTTATGTTTACATAATTATTATAATATGGTAAGATGTCCACTTGGCGACAGTTTAACAGTAGGATTCAACAATTTTATGATTTATACTCTAAAAATGCAATAAAGTGCATAAAATTTGAAATATACTGGTGTAACATGAATAAATCTTTAATACATATATACAATTTGAAGCAATTATACTTTTAAGTTCGGAAGAGAGAATAACAGATTCAGGACTACAAACCACGTTTACTATGATAAGACTAGAACAAATAAAAGTCAATAATAAATACTATAGTTACCGAAATTATAAAATTAGTGTTTAAAATAAATACTTTATATAAAAATAAAAGTTTCAATTACAATATTGTAAAATTTAGCTTTCACAAGTATGCTCCTGTACCGGGTGTCCAATGATTCTGCCGACTATTTATAAGCCATTTTTACTTTCCCTGCAATACATGGTAATGTATAGGGAAAGTATTGGAATCATGTCGAAAATCGCAACTCGAGTTTTCGACGGATCTACACGTTTCGACACCTCTAGAATACGAAAAAACTATTTTTAGCGTGACGTCTGTGTGTGTGTCTGTGTGGCTGTGTGTCTGTCTGTGCAGATTTTGTATCCCCTCTAACCAAAAAAGTAATTAACCGAATTTCACAAAATTTGGTAGGTAAGTCACTTGTGGGCGAATCTGGTGCTGATTAGTTTTGAGTACGATTCGGGATAAAAGAACCTGCTTTTTTTTTGCGAAATGGCCCGCAAAAGCTTGTATCCACTCTAGCTGAAAAACTAACGGACCGAATTCCACAAAATTTGGTAGATAAATCACTTGTGAGACACCTTGCTGCTGATTAGATTTTGGTATGATTTGAAAGAAAATAACCTGCCTTTATTTGCAAAATGGCCAAAATCTAAAATAAAAAACTACGTATGCTCAAATATATCCATAAAATGCTTGTTTAATACGTAAATTTTAACGAGGAAAAGAATAAGACCAACCCCATTACACTAGGACTAGCCGTTCTCGAGATATTTTAGTTTTTTCGTATTTTCTCTACGCCACCTTTGAAAAGAAGTCCAGTTATCAAATGAGAACGAAAATTGAATTAAAAGTGAATTAAATGTAATTAAAATAAAGAGAACGCGAATATAAGTCTGCAGGGAAAGTCATGTGCTGCCCACATCAGATTTTTTTATTCCCTCTTCATTTCTGGGAAAGCGAAATTACCTAAACCTTTTTCTGGAATGTTTAGAGAAGTGTGGTGCAGAACACCCACCAAAAATGATTTCAATAGTACTTCCTAAAGTGAAAATATGAATAGAACTAATGCTAATGGATTACGCTTTAGGCCTAGGTGGGCTATATGCTTAACGAGTCAGCTCGTATATAGAGGAGCCATACCAAGCTCGGCGACGTCACGTTGACAACATTTTGATTGGTTGACGGGCTGATCGTCCAACCTTATATTAAAGAACCTTGGATCATGTACTTTAAATAGCATTTCAAATTCACATATTCGTGATGAAACAGTGAAACTATTTTAAAGCAAGCGTTCACAATTTCCTCTTTCTGGGGAAGATACGAATAATAAACAAGTGGGGTATTTCCTAAGAAATAAGGACGATTGACAAAAATGACAACAGCGCTTTTGGATAAAAAAGGGGAGCAGGTGGGAATATTGTGTTTACCTGGGTTGTTGTCAAACAAATGATATTGAAAATCACCACTGATTTATAAGAAATGTATGATATTTTTTGGAGCATAATAAGAAAAGATAGCTTGTAATGAAGCGTTAATAACTTTAACTTTCCATACACACATAATACATGTCTAGAAAGTATGTTATGTGGTTGTCAAATGTTATAATTTAAGATTTTGATTATTAAACATATTTTTGGCACCCCCTGAATACAAAGCGAAGGTTTTTGAGGCGATGTTTGTGTGTAGATGAGTAGGTGAATTCATTTTTGATACAAATAAAGTTAATCAAATGAAATTCTTGCCTTGATTAATACAGTTAGTGTAAATGTAATATTTAAGAACCACCATTGCTTTATAAAGTAATATAAAAAAATCATGTTCAATAATTATTTTATATATGTAATTTTACCCTGCAAAATATAAAACTTATAAAACGTTGGGTTATACTAATTTCGAGGTAATGTAAGTTTTTCCATATATATTAATTTTTGTCTCTTCATAATTTGCTATTTATATTAATGAAATCAGCATATTTTCCCCTTGTTACTTTCCCTGCAATACATGGTAATGTATAGGGAAAGTATTGAAATCATGCCGAAAATCGCAACTCGAGTTTTCGGCGAATCTACACGTTTCGAAACCTCTAGAATACGAAAAAACTATTTTTAGAGTGACGTCTGTGTGTGTGTCTGTCCGTGCAATATATGTATCCACTCTAACTCAAAAACTAATGGACCGAATTTCATAAAATTTGGTAGGTAAGTCACTTGAGTATGACCCTGGTGCTGATTAGGTTTTGGTACGGTTCGTAAAAACAGAACCTGTATTTTTTTGCGAAATGGGCCGTAAAAATTTCAGTTATCCACTCTAGCTAGAATACTAATTGACCAAATTTCACAAAATGTAGTAGATAAGTTACTTGTGGGATACTCTGGTGCTGATTAGATTTTGGTATTATTTGGAAAAGAACAGCCTGCCTCTTTTTACGAAATGGCCCTCAAAAATCACCAAAAGCTAAAAAAATCTACATATGTTTAAATATATCAATTAAATGCTTGTTTTATACGTAATTTTTGATGAGGAAAAGAATAAGAACAACTCTAGTACTCTAGGACTAATCGTTCTCGAGATATTTGAGATTTTCGCATTTAGTTATACCGATTTTGGAAAAATGTCCAATTAACAAATGAAAACAGGAATTGAATTAAAAATGCAAATTTAGTATTATTTTGTGCAACTAAACTCAATTTAATGAATTATTAAAGAAATAAACAAAAAATGAATTTGAGTCTGCAGGGAAAGTCATGTGCTGCCCACATCAGATTTTTTCATATAAAATGAAAATTTGCTTGAAATTGCAAAAAAAAAAAAAAAAGAAAAGGAAAAAAAAATGGAACTGTTGTTTCAATTATTTAATTGTAAAATTGTAAATTTATTGTTTTTATTTATTTGAAATCGGCAAAGTTCCCTTAAACGCGGATTTTCCTTCAAAACTGTTTATCTCAGCATATAGGATTGATTGGGTGGGATTTCTCATAAAATACATATTTCCCCTAAAACAATAACTTGTTAAATATAGATGTGCATATTTCATTTTAATGTTTACGAAATGTTTTTAATGTTCAACTTAAAACTTTCATCAGATCCTGTAAAATGGATTGCGGGTGGCCAAACTTGTATAGTCTTGATATCAGCTGGTAACTAAGTTGTTTCAATTATGTTATCTTCGCTTCAGTTACTATAAGCTTTTATTATGTGTTTTGAACGAAACTAACGAGAATCAAAACAACGAAGAATAAGCTTATTGAACTTTATCGGAGTTTTATTATTAGATGTTACTTACGCAAAACTTTTTCGGCCCCACCTGAATGGAACCACAGCCCATTTTTTACCTAACAGATTTTTCCCGACAGCTGTCTGGGTGATATTTATATATCTAATTTATTTCCTAGGGATTTGGATACGGTCGAGATGTTTGGCTGATCGCCCAGCATACCAATAAGCGCAATAAATACTTTCTGAAAATGTACAAGTACAACTCTACAGCATTGAAATACGACCAGAAGCTGGAGTTCTATCATCCAGTAATTGCTTCATACTCAAAGATTGGTCACACGGTGTATCTTGCTGTTGCCTCTACAAATGCAATTAAACCAAATTTCAAGTAAGTAATGCATTATTTTCTTCCTCTATTGAAACAAATTCCTGCGATATACAGATGTATAAGACTTATAGATATATATAAGATGTATAATACTTATATATATATAGGATTTATAGATGTATAAAACGGGTTAGAATTTTGATTTAAGTCTTCGTTAAAAATATACTAATGAAATTTAGCATTGCCAGTATGGGAAAAGATATAATGCAAGGCTCCTAAATATACATGCTGTGGCAACAGCGGCCATCTTGATTCCCAGTTAGAGCGATGACTGTATATAATGAAATGGGGGTTATTTTTTCGTCCTTTTTGCAGGATCTCGAAAAAATAAAAACAAGAAAGTTCAATCATGCATAAAGCATTGATTATGAAACACTTTCCAATTTTAATGCAATTTTATTTAAACATCTTTAAAATGCGATACATTCCTTGGTAATATTTTTTAAATTATCACAATACTACATTGATGTATTATATTTGAAAACTTAAAACTTCATCGAAAAAAATGAACTTCATTCAAATGACGGCATTGAAATATAAATTGCCTGGTTTAAACATCTCTAAAATGCGATACATTCCTCGGTAATATTTTTAAAATTATCGTAATACTACAATAATTTATTATATTTGAAAACTTCATCGATAACAAATGAACTTTTTAAAATGACGTCATCGAATATAAATAGGCTGGCTCTTTAAATAAAAGCAGCTTTTCATTCATAAACATTTTTCCATTCATTTCATTAATCACAATACAAAAATAATTAATTTTATTTAAAACTTAAAACCATGGAGGTACAAGTAATTTAACTCTATGCTCGAAACTTCATCAAAAAATCGTTTGCTTCTCTGTAAAATCAATGATTGTTTCATTCATATCAGCTATATTGCAGACTCCATGGGCTAAATAATTTTGCGTTAAAGAAATGCAGCAATTCTCATACAACTCATTCTACATCTTTTGGTATTTACATCCTCCATAAGTGAAAAGTAGGCTTCGTTGTAGAAATAATCAAAGTTGGATGATCATTTAAACTCAACTATATTGTAATTGCGTTGTTTCAGGATGTAGATGCACAGAATTTAAGCAAAAATAAAGCGGTTTTAGGATGAATACAACACTCAATATAAATTAGAAAGAACATAAAATATCACGATTTTGAGACAAGATGGATGCCATATTTTATTTTGAAATGGGTCACGTGATCTTTTCATATCATGGTCACGTGATCGCTTCATATAAGAGGTGTAATTATTATTTTAATTTTTATTTAAAAAACTACTGAATATATTTTGCTGATTTTTTTTTATATATTTTATGATAATTTGAATATTTCCTTAAACTTTTGAAGCAATTTGTGAATTTTAAATCCGCTTAAAAAATGTTTGAAGAATTAGGTCCCATAGGGTTGGGTTGGTTCAATCCAAAATTAATTGGGTGATATCATTCATTTATATTCCCATAGGTCCCACAGATCGTCTGAACAACATACTAAAATTTTGTTTTGATAAAGTCATTTTTACGGCAGTTATCGTGCTAACGAACAGACAGAATGAACAAAGTCATAAACACTTTTCAACTACGTTGTAAAGTCTTAAAAATTCTAAACTGCTAAAATAATTGATACACTTTCTCAAAAGCAGAGGCAATTATTTTATAACGGAATTGCCTATCAATATCAGCCATGTAACATGCGAGCGGCGTTGGAAAAGCACAGGCAGATAATAACTAACTGCACGGTTGGAGTCAAAATGGCGGTTATGTCAGCCTGTATATATAGGAGCTTTAATTTAAGGGGTCTAGCCGATTTTAAACTTCTCGGTCATTTGTTGATGGCAAAAACATCCCAAAGATGGCTGAGGAGTGTAATGTGCCTTATTGTTGATTGTTATAAGCAGAGCGTTTCGCAATTATGAATTCCAAGAACAATTGCGATTAAATTAATTATTATTGAACTTAACAATTTTTGTCTTATTGTTGATCCTTATCAGCAATTAGGTTTCTTTTGTCCGCGTATGAGAAATTGGGTTGGTTTGATAGACTTTAAAAACCTTAAAAATACAAAAACGCTTTGAACTAAGAAATGTTTGTCTCAAGCGATTAATTCAGTCGTATTTATTTAATATGAAACGTTAAAAATACATCCATATTAAAGATTATAATCTTCAATTTTTTTTCAAAAGAATTTTACTAATATCAAAATTTGAAATTTAAGTTCTTATCTTAACAGATTCTATCTACACACTAATATACAGATGTAACTGTTCTGAAAATGAAATCGCATCCTTTTGAAATATTTGTTGCAGAGATTTTAGATTTGTAATATGCTAGATTATCAGGAATATATATAAAACTCGCAAACTAGTTTCTTCCCGTCAAGGTTTCTGATGTTTCCAATATTCGCGGTTTATTCCTCACAATTCCCGCGTTTCAGAATTTCCGAGTTTTTTTTAAACTCGCCTGTAATAGTAGGAAGAAAATTTGCTATGATTGCATGTACCGGCTTTACATTTTGCGAATCTCTATAAAGGTTCGTGCGACGTTTCAAACCTCTATGCCTATAGAGGTTAGGAACCGATATGTCTATAGAGGTTAGGAATCGATATGTCTGTAGAGGTTAGGAACCTCTATGTCTATAGAGGTTAGGATGCCTATAGAGGTTAGGAACCTCTATGCTTATACACACTAAAAGAATATGGTCCGTTTTTGGCCTCAAATTTCCTTGATTTCTGTTCTTTTTGTAGTTTATGTTTTTGCATTGTTTGTAGTATCTTTTCCAGGATTCCTGCTCTGCAGCCGTCCGCTCTTCGTCTTACTTTTTTACTTCGGATTCCTGGTTTACAGCCGTCCTTTTTTGGTTTCTAAATTTCCTGTTTTCTGTTCTTTCGTTACATTGCTGTATGTTTGGTATTATCCTGTAGTTCATTTATTGTTATAAACTTTCTGCTCTTGTGATACATAAAGGAAAGGGAAAAATGGGAAATTCTTTTTTTACTTTTTTTAATTTAATTTTGTTAATTTTGCACTCATGGATTTCTCGTGTAAATCTCTGTAACTTTGTTTTTTATGCACTTAATAATTTCAACCCTGTTTTTTGTTTAGTAAAATTTGACATCAGTAAATTTTGATAAATATCAAATTTTAAATTTGGTGTATTAACTATATCCTAACCCATTGTCTAACTATTGTCTTCCAACGTTGACCATTTTCTTATTTTCTGTAATTTTTTTTTTGTTGCATTTTATGCCAGGGTTTTTTTCCCTTCGGGGTTTTCTCCTCTTTACAATTTTCTTATGTTTGTCTTATTTGTTTGTCTTTCTTGTTATGTATTGTCTCTGCCATTCTCTTCTTTTCTTGATGTAACTACTTGTGATGTGATTCATTTTAATATATATACTGTAATCTCTTGAATCAAAAATTAAAGTTCCCGGCCACACATCTTGCTACCATAAGCCTTCGGGTTGGTCGTGTGGTCTGGGTTTTCAACACCTCAATACTAAAAGAATATGGGTAAAAACACAAAAAACTGGGTTCATTGCCACTAAAATGACACTTTTAAATAGGTAAATTTCCAGTTACACACTTCTTCTTCGACCCAAACCGTCCAACCTACCCGCATGTGCAAGGTATCTGTTTGGACGGCCGAGAAGTGCCACCCAATTTAGACAGGAATCCAGTGGGGGCGTCATTCACAGGGAACGTACCCTCCTTCCCCTACCAACCTCTCGGAAGGAATTACGGACCCTATATTTAACGTGTTTATAACACAGGACAGTTTGGGCAGAAGCGGGAATCGAACTCGGGTCGTCTGAGTGCAATCTCCGCCCGCTAATCACTAGGCTGTGCCCCCCCCTCCAGCTACACACTAAAGAGGTATCTAGATCTACTTGATTGCCTTATTCTATTCATTTATATTAGAATTGTATGGAATAATGGGCATATTTTATGTTAAGCTGAAAAACCAGGTAAAGAAGTAACATACGATGTTCATTTTGCGCGCTTGTATACTTATACTACCCACTTAAAAGGGTCTTTTGAAAGGGACCCATTTAAGCAGGCAAAAAAATGCTTAAAATGAACACATCATATTACAACTGTACCTGTTTAAAACGGTCTTTTCAGCTTATAATAAAATATACACATTATTCCGTGCAATTCGCATTATAAAATAACACATATCGATGCAGTTAAAATAAAAGATTAAAATAAAATATATCGATGCAGTTGAAATAAAAGGATAAAATAACACATATAGATATAGTTTCCATTTTAAGTGTGCAATTGGAAATTTACCCGTTTAAAAGTGTCATTCTAGTGTCAGTAAATCCAGTTCTTGTATTTTTACTCAAAGTTTTTCAGTGTGTAAAGTTTGCTAATCTCTATGCCTATAGAAGTTGTGAACCTCTATAAAGTATATATATATATATATGTATATATGTATATATATATATATATGTATATATGTATATATATATATATATATATATATATATATATATATATATATATATATATATATATATATATATATATATATATATATATATATTGAAATTTTTAATAGAAAACTATGTATAAACTACGTTAAGTACAAAAAACCCCATCTAGCATATCTGTTGCAAATAAGTAACTATAAACCAAGACTAAGGATTAAAATAGAAGGTAACTTATCAATATAATGGAAAGCGAGTGAGGGGAAGACGAGTATACAAAAATCATAATTAAAAAGTTATATATATATAAATATATATGAAATAAAAAGCAAACACGGCAAAAATGAGAAAAGGCAATAATAAATATCTCAAGATTGAAAATCAAGACATGGAGAACAATCAACTGAAACTGCACAAAAAACGGCGGTTAGTTCGAAACTGCATTCTCGTCAGGACAGCCATACAATTCGAATTAAAACCGATAGAATAACCAGTTTCTGACAATAGCGATAGTATTTACCTATGGACACCATTGGAATTGTCTACTGGAAGGACAAATAATAAAAACCAAGTGAATTATAAACCAGATATATAAAAAACAGAAATATTAACACACAGGCACAACCACCATCGTTCCACGTTCTCTTCAGATCATGATACGACGAGAATCGTGTTGCAGGCTAAACCTGGACTCGTCACTGAACATGACATTGCCCCTCTGTTGTCCACTCCACTGCCGATGTTCCAAATTCCATTGTAAACGCTCGCGTTTCTGCGCAGACGGCAGGGGGGATGAAAACTGCTGGTTGTCTGGTATAGAGACCAACGTGTCTGAGTCTCCTGTAAACAGTGACGCCTGTGGCGGCTGTCAGGGCTGAACCCAGTTGTCTGGAAGAACGGTTCCTCTGATTTCACGCAATTATCACCAAATATCGGTCTTGCCGAGCGGTTGTTACCCTTGGCCGACCTGGTACTGGTCGTCAGGTAACATCTCCAGTGGTTTGGAACCTCTTCCGTAGTCTGGAGGTGACACACTGAGGCGCATTCAGAATTCGAGACGCGTCGGTTTGGGATCGACCGGATTACAGCATTCCAATAATTCGTCCTTTCAAAAACATATCCAGTTGACATCTTGGTGACATCTTTCTTCCTTTCTGATTGTTAACAACGCTCCGTACCACAGCAATTGCGAAATTCTGCCTCAACTGGCTGTGCCTCTCGAAGCCGTTTTATATTCGTTCCTACGTGCGCCCGTGCTTTTCGCATGTCGACGTCGACTGAACTGTTTTGCATATGCACAATGATTTACCTTCGTCTCACGATTCTCCAAAACTGATTGTGAACCAATGTATTCATATTTACTCAGAATTTTTCGCATTTTACGAATTATGCTTAACTTTTGGACATGAGTGTTGTATATATAGAGACCAGCGAATTTAGTCTTGCCACACTGCCTGCTTCGCAAGTTTTCTATCTGCCATTGCGGTCATCGGCTGTTCTATGAGGGCGAGCACATGAAAACCGTGTCATAGATGCTGTTATTTGTAACGTTATCGATATCCTAACGCTGGGAAAGACCCCATATAGACGGGATTTGTGATTATGAACTCAACTGTTGCATATTTTTAATCAACCTAGTTTAATCTATGTAATGTGAAACTACGGTAAGACTGAATTTATGGACAGAATTTCCACAGAGGATTTTAAAATTGTTGCAGTACAGCAAGTTTTCTTATTGGTATAGAAAATATGGATTGTTCTTTGCTGGCGAGTGAATGAGCGGCACGAAACCAGTCTAACAATGTTGTTATCTACATTGGGCGTCTATAGTCATGTGACTTCTGCTGGTGATTTGCATACCCACAATAACCGACAGATATAACAAAACTTTGCATAGAATTAACTTACCGTATATTGGCGGAAATACTACTACCAAAATATTTAATTATTTGCATTCCATTTGGGAAAATTATCTGTTCATAGTATTTCAAAATGGCTAAAAGGAGGACATTGCTTACAATTGAAGACTTGCGTTGACGTCGTGTGAATATACCTCATTCCATTTTCATTTAATAATGCCCATCTCTACTATTGAGATTAATTCTTTGACGTAACAACATTTTACGAAAAATGTAAACACTTTGGATGGTTTTATTTCTGAACCTAATATATGAAAATGGAAACAATTTGTACTTATTTTGTCAAAAATAGGGTACCATTTATGAATATAGAAAATAATTTCAATCTTCGAATATTTTGAACTATTTTTATTTTCAAAAAAAGGAAAAGGCTTTGTTCGTTGAGTTTTTACTTGCCTTTTGCTTACATTCGCTCGAAATATCTTCTAAACTATAAAAGATAGATAGAAGTTTCAAGCAACAGAATTGTTCAGTAGGAAATCAAGTTCCTACATCAGTAATTTATTTTTACAAAGCTCTTATAGTTTACGAGCAATCATCTAATCAAGTTTGAGAAGATTAAAAAATTTTCCATTTTTAAAATATGTAATGCTTATATCTCGGAAACTAAAAGTGCTTACCATGTACAGTAAGCGAATAAATAACTTGCAACATTTTCCTTTATTATGTAATGTATATTACCTGTTATGGCCTATTATCTGTTTTAACCGAAACACATGAGACTGAACACAACTGATGGATTTCTTGAACTTTATTGGAGATTTGTTTATAGGATTGTATTCACGCAAAATTATTTCGGAGCCATTAGACTAGAGCCACCTCCTATTTTTGTTTAATAATTGAAGCTCTTTTGGTTCTGTTGCAGGTTGTTCCAGTGGGAGGGCTCCCAGTTGCAAACGGTCGAGGGTGTTGACTCAGTTGAGCTCGAAATGAATGTTGCTGCTCTGGTTTCTTGGCAGACTGAAGACATTTTGTTTGTTGCCTTGGGATATGCAGGATCAAAAATAATGTGGATCCAAAAATACAATGCATGTAAGTAGTATTGAATCCTCGTACCGTGAAATCTAATCAAGTAACCAACTATGAATACTGACCACCATGAATGAAGTTACCTCTTCTTGAAAGAAGGGGTAATCCTCTTCTCCATGAAGTGGCCAGCGGGACATCGCGTGACGTCACCTAAATTTTAGGAAGTCCTACCTGTTGAAGAGTTGTATTTAAAGGCTAATAATAATAACTTTTTAAATTTTGATAATGATGTATGTCCTTGCAACAATTCGATAGAACCAGGATATTTAAAAGATAACTAACATAAATGAGATTCTTAACCATCGAAGTGAAATTGAGCAATTTTTAGTGATGAAACCAACACGCTCAAGACATAACATTGTTGATTTTATTCCGTTTTCTAATATGTCGCAAAACGTGGAATTGTATGCTATATAATATTACTGAAGTTTATTGAATTCTTTACGAGAAATTAAAAAATTAATGGATAGTGCAGTCATTAATAAAGAAGAAAGACTTCAAATAAAGTAGTTTCTATTATTTTTTTTCTAAAATTTTTTCAAAATATTTTTCTATCGTTAAGTTCACACTTATTTATAGTAGTTACCTACTTTCAACGTTACGGTAACCGACATTGGTTTGCGTCAATGCGGATTAATAACTAACTCTGAAAAAAATATGATATTTCTTTCAATAATCGCCAAAAGTCGGAAAATTGTATTAATTATTCCGTTCAAGCCTCATTGGAAACGATCATATTTCAGTATAAAATAAATAAAAAACAAAATTAAATGCAAAATAAATCTCCAAGATGTACAAGGATTTCTTTGGAAGTATTTTTGTACCAAATTTCGTAATTGTGTGTCGCTTGGAATTTTCACTACAACGCCCAAACACAGACCTTGCCTTTTCTTATTTAATAGTCTTAGAATTTAATTACTAAGCATATTTTGCCATCAGTGATAATAATTTGTTCCTTTGCATCTAATGAATTTTTTTTTTTTTTCAGATTTGAAACGGATGCAAAAAGCTCAATTCATAGAGATCGAAACCCACGTGATGAAGCATTTTGAAGAATCTGGTAATCACTATTTACTGTGCGGAACCTCGGACTCGATGATTCTTTATTGGTGGTCAGGTAAGCGATTGGTTGTGATTGGCTAAGTCACAAAGTTTGCAAGGGAAATCTGCTTCAGCGAAATCACAAAAATTTTGTTGAAAAAAAATATGATTTATTCTTTTGACATAATACGCTATGGTTAATATTTGCTGCGAAATCCTAGAGGTTTTTCTAAAAATATTTTAATGCAACATTTTACAATATCCCCTTACCTAAAAGCAAGAAAGTGCTCAATTACAAAGTTATTTAATATAAAGTTGGTCGATAACCCCGTCAACCAATCAAAAAGTTGTTAGTCTGACGTCGTCGATATCAGCATTTCGTCAATCGTAATATCACAGATCAGGGAGGACTTTGACAGTCACTGCGAAACATACAGCAAGTTTTCCCTTTATGCAATTAACATTGCTTGTTAATTTTGAAGTGGCAATATTCAGACCTAAACATCCCGCGCAGAGATTAAGTGTGCAGTGTACACCTTCCTCAGTGACTTACAAAGAGATTTTAGGTCATTTCAGAGAGCCCGAGAATAAAATGCGCGCGTTTGCTAATCCCGGGAAATCACATGCGCAGAGCCATGTAAAAAAATAAATAAATCAGTCATGCTCGAAATAAGTCCCCCACCTTTCTCAACTGATTATCCATTATCACTTGTGGACTATGGTTTCGTGGTCATTGCTGCTTGTCATCCCAGTGCAGGGAGGGGGGGGGGGGTTCATTCCGGGCATGACTGACTTTACTTTTTTTTATTTTGGCTCTGCGCATATGACGCACTCGAGGGTTGGAAATGCGCGCATTTTGTTCTCAGGCTCTCTAAAGAAACCGAGAACCTCTTTGGATTTCACTGAGAAAGGTGTGCACAGCACAATTAAAACTCTTTGTGCATGTTGTTTATACCTGGATATTGCCACTTCAAAATTAACAAGAAATTTTTAATTGTAATTAGGGGAAAACGTGCTATGTTTTGGCAACAACTTTCCTGGTCCGTGACGTCACGAATGACGAAATGCTATTCTTGTCGACGTCAGGATGACAAGATTTTGATTGGTTGCCTTGCCGGGCCCATAGGACCCCCCTGGGTAATAAGGTGATTTTAATATTTCATACACTGGCCTGTGAGCACAAAACTTCTCAAAGCAAGGATTTTATCATTTTTCTGGTAGAATTATTATGACTGAAGAATCCAGAAACGCTAAAAAGCGTTTTTAGCTCCGCCCACCGTTAATAATATTCCAAGCGCTAGGGATATAATGAAGCGGTTACTGCCCTATAACAGGGCTTTGCACAGTGCTTAAATATAAATGAGCATATTATTCTTTTTCAGAATTATAAATTTTTAGTAAATAGTACTAAGTAATTTCTTTTTATTCTGAACTTTCATAAAATAGGGAGTTTTACAAATTTTTAGAGCTGATACTTTATTACGGCCTTGTGGTACATTCTGTAGTGAGGCAATGGGCAATGAAAGTTCTTGTAGGAAGAATATTGTGCAATTCGAATATCTTTTATTTTATTAGTTAATGTTCAAAAATTGTGTTTTTCTTTACATAAGACATTTAAAAAATAATTTTCGAAAATGTTTCTATAAATTGCTTGCCTATACGTAAATTAAAATTATTATTTTATTATGACTATTCTTTAAACTTAATCAGGATTTAGAGAAATATCGATTGCAAACCAATTTTAATCTAATGATTTTTTCAAATAATAGTTTGGAAACTAGCCGAATACCGGTTGAAAATCAACGGTCTCGCAATAAGAAACCCCTGAATATTGTCATTTTTTTAATAATTCGCGTTTCACATTTATTCGGCAAATCAAATATTTTAGTGTGCGGAACCCCCCAAAGAAGAAAATATTGTAAATTTTAATTTTTTCGTACTATCTATCAGTACGCCAAATTAAAGTCTCTATCTCATCCCGAGGTATATTATTTTATCATCTCCCCTTTCGAATGTTTTTCTGGGGAGCACACCCATAAATGAACATTCTTGAAAATCTCTGTTACCTTTTGGTTTCTTATCAGATGATTGGTTCATACACCAAATATCAAGCCTCAATCCCATTTAAAAGGAAGCGTGTCTCATTTATTCCGAAAATCGAACATGTTGGTGTTCGGCACCCCCTAAAGTTGCAAATATTGGAAATTTGAAATTCCACACTTTCTTCTTTTCAAACTATCTACCAGTATACCAAATTTGATGTCTCTATCCTATCGTAAAGCATGTCTTTCTATCACTTCATATTTCGAATGTTTTTCTGGGTTGCACCCCCTTAAATGATCATTTTTGAAAAACCGTAATAATCTTAGGTTTTTTTTATCAAATGATTACCCCATATACTAAATTTCAAGCTTCTATTACTTTGTAAAGGAGGCGTTTTTCATTTGCTCATCAAATCGAACATTTTAGTGTGCGGCACCCCCCTACAATAGCAAATGTTGGGAAACTGAAATTTCACACTTTTTTCCTTTCCAACTACACGTATACCAAATTTGAAGTCTCTATCTCATCGCGAACCATGCTTTTCTATTATTTCACCTTTGTGGAGTACCCCCCCCCCCCTCCCCTTAAATATTTATTTTTGAAAAACTCCATTCTTCTTAGGTTTTCTATTAAATGATTCGCCCATATACCAAATATCAAGCCTCTATCACGTTCTAAAAGAAGTGTTTCTACTTCATTCCGAAAATCGAACATTTTTGTGTGCGACAACCCCTAAAGTAGAAGATATTGGAAAACTGAAATTGTACACTTTCTTCCTTCCAAACTATCTACCCTTACACCAAATTTCAAATCTCTATCTCATCCCGAAGTATGTTTTCTTATCAATTCACCTTTCGAACGTTTTCTTCTGGTGTACCCTCTTAAACGAACGTTTTGAAGAACTATATTCGTCTTGTATTTTTTCATCAAATGATTAGTCCATATATCTAATTTTAAGCCTCTATCAAATTTTAAAGGAGCCGTTTCTCATTTATTCGGTAAATCGAACATTTCGGTGTGCGGTACCCCCTTAAGTAGAAAATATTGGAAATCTGAAATTGCACACTTTCTTCCTTTCGAACGATTTATCTATACACCAAATTTGAAGTCCCTATCTCATCGCAAAGCACGCTTTCCTATTATTTCACTTTTCGAACGTTTTGGTATGGAGCACCTCCTCTAGAGAACGTTTTCGAAAAAACCGATTTTTCCAGGAGGTTTTATCGAACGATCGAGCCGTGTACCAAATTGCAAGTCTCTATTTGTTCGGGAAGTGCCTAAAAAAAGCGGGACAGACCGGGGCCGGCGGGATTAGTTCTGCTCTTTATCGGGCCTATGCCTGCGGCGCTGCTGTAGCTCGTGACGTCATAAAGTACATCCCACAATTTGCAACTTACATCATGTGTTTGAAAGTATGATCGTGTAAATATTGACGAAGATACAGATATCACCGAAAGGGGTTTTCTTTTAAGTGTATTTTTAAAATCTAGAACATGATTTGAAGTGATTTAGAACTAGATTCATGGATGTCAAGATTTTAGGTAGCGTATTTTTTTTCAAATCCAACGTCAAATTCGTCCGTTGAACGAGTATTTTTGCTACGTAAGAAGCTGCTGGAAATCGGGTATAAATAAACATACCTTAATGGAATAAGTAGAATGCAAATACATGTTTTTTTATTTATGCATTAGCATAATGAAATTTTTCTTAGTAAGGTTTGTTGTTGTCAATATAAACAATTGTTCGATTTATATATGTAAAGTGTAGAGTTAGAAATTTTTGCGGATTGTTGTTGCACCCCCCTAAAATTTTTGGTACCCCCCCCCCCCCCAAAAAAAAAAAAAAGATCATGGATTATACATCGTCAAATTTTTTGGTGTAAGTAATTAAAAAAGTAAATATGCAGAAAATTTCATGTAAATAAAATTTTTACGTTATCTTGTTCTTTTTGTGTACGTGTTTTGATTTTTTATTAGTGAGTCAAAAAGGAATCATTGATCTGCAATTTGTAAATGGTCTATGGGCAATTGTCATATTGTCGTAGCAAAAGGCAAGATTAAAATTGAGAATTTGCTACAGTACTATCAATTAATGAATAATGTAACTTTATTCTTTCAATCATCTGACCTCCAAAGAAACGGGAAACCAATGGTTTTATTTATTTTATGCACATGTGTATTAAATATAAAAATGTGAAATTCACAAATCATTGGTGTTTTTTTTTTTTTTTTTTTTTTTTACATGCATTTTTGTAATTACAAAAAAAAAAAAAAAATCTGAATTTCATATTTTTTTTTTGGAAAAACTGAAATTCATATTGGCTACGAAAACTTTTCGTGGATTATTTAGCTTATTATTGTTTCATTAAAATGCAGATGACAACACTCAGCAACCTTAAAGTGTTAAAAGTAGAATTTTCAGAACTTCACATCACAGGTGAAAATTGTCTGTCAATAAGTAACGTCTAAAATTATTTTCGTTGAAAAAAAAACAGGTAAGATTTAAGCTATTAAAATAAGTTTGGTAAAATAGTTTGTCATTGTAATACAGTATTATATTTGATATTTAACCGATTTATTCAATTTATTAAATTATTTCTGTTGTAAAAAAGCGTATCACCCGAAAGCGATTTTTTAGTTTTTTAAGAATTATTACTATTTGAGACTACTGCCTTTTCCTGTCATTCACGCTAATCTCTACATTTCATTTTACCAAACCAGGGATTTCCATTTAAACTGAAAGTGCACAATAACAAAAAATAAATATGTTTATATCACAACCCTGCTATCAATTACAAATGTAACTTCCGAAATAGTCGGCCATAATGCGCGTGATCACTTATTGACGCTTAAAATATAAATCTAATATCTGTATTATTATGTATGTATATTATTATTAAGTATGTATGCATATTATTATTATGTATGCATATTATTATTATGTATGCATATTATTAAGTATATATATATTATTAAGTATGTATTATTATTAAGTATATATATATATTATTAAGTATGTATGTATATTACTATTAAATAAGTATTCATATTATATTAATTAATAGTATTCAATAATTATTAATAGTATATTAATTATTAAATATCATTATTAAGTATGTATGTATATTAGGATATATGTTATGTAAATCTGACAGTTAAAACTTTTGAAAGACCTTATTACAAAAATGTTTTAGGAGAACTATGTAATTAGAAATTTAATTAACTCTGCCCAAAAGCATTATTATATATATATATATATATATATATATATAAGAGGTCATAATGTGTTTCTGTGCATTAGGTTATTTAAGAACAAAAGCCAGATTTCTCAAGTAAATGAATTTTATGAAAAAATAAAATTCAAAAGGTTGAAACCTGGCATTGAATCTTTTAGAAGAAAAGAAAAAAACCCTCGTAACTACGGAAATATTCAGTGTTTTTTTACTTTACAATCTTATTTATATTCCTTCTTTATATATATAATTTGTTTTCGTTATATTTATTCAATTAAAACATTTTTACTTCAACCAACTTCTATCACTCTAAAATATCGACTCCATAATCGACGCTGATTAAGAACTAGAGCAAAGTGTAAACGCCGTGGATGGGATGTAAGTTGTGACGTCACGAAACCTGCATCTAGGCCCGATAAGAAGAAGAAATCCCGCCGGCCCCGGACAGACGGACACTTGGCAATTAGTATATATAGATAGATAAGTAAAAAGGAAATTTCATGAACTAGGCAATGTGCAAATTCTTTACTATATTTATATGATCTAATTATTGGTAGAAATGTGCATATCATTAATATATTTTTCATTTTAATTGTATTTATTACTAGTTTACATTTGGCGTATTAAATAAAAAGTAAATCAGTTAATTTTATACTTTTATACGATCATAAAATTTTAAACTTTCTGGGTTACAATGTAGAGTTATTGGTAGAATATTTTGCAAGCACTTGGAAAAAATTATAATTTCTTGATTAATATTAATTTTTTGTTAAAAGACTGGATTGCAGTGTCTTATTCAATTTTTTAAAATATATTTTACAATCTATAAACTATTAAATAAAAATTATTACCTTATTTCTGCAATTTTAATGTACTGACATTTAAAATTATCAGTAAAAGACTGACACATTTAAGTCGAAGAATATACTTTATTGCAATGAAAAAAAAATTCTGATGTGTTCAACTCGGCTTTCAGTTCAGATTAACACATTTTTATTTTTGCGGAAAAATAATCTGCATCAGTGTCAAATTTTCTTATCAGATCTTGTGGAAAATCAATACGTTAATGATTATCAATTAAAATAAGTACAAATTTCACATAACTCCCTTGATTATTTGAAGAGCGTGGCAAAGCTCCACGCCTTGTGGAAAAGTAAACTTTCTAATACCTCGAAAACGGTTCATGATAATTATTAAAGAATAATGTCCGTTTTTTTGTTGGTTGAAAATACATGAAAAGCATTCACTCATTTAATAATAATGATCCTTCTTAATTTGTAAAACATTTCTTCATTTTACATCAAAATTGTGCAATTATATACATACAAAATAGCCCTTTTTTTTTTTGCAACATATTTTAATATAATTATGCTTTTATAATTTTTTTCAATTTTCGAAAAAAATAAATAAATAGAATTACAAAATTTTATCTTAGTTTAGCGTTTTTCTGGCTTGATCTTTTCTATAAATCAATTGTCTCCTCGACATTTATTAATTGGAAAAATTGTATCAAATTTTATTTGATTCCATTATTTTGTTCGAGAGAATAGCGCTCGCTACCTGTGGAAAAGATCAAAATTTCCTATACCTTGAGAACAACAGCTCGTAATGATTCCTTATCAATAGTATTCATTAATTTGGGTTAAAAGTACTTATAAAGCAATCATTAGTGACTTTGTTTTATTTTATTTATGATGTTTCCATTTTAAATCAAAAACATAAAATGTGCTGAGAACCACACATGTTAGCTTATTATAAATTGTGACATTTTCTTTTAGGTAAAATATCTTGCATTCAACAGCTGTTTTTATAACACTTTAATAATCATGATACGATGTTTTTCAATTTTTTAAAACAAATGTTCGAAATACTGAGATTGATATAGAGATACGCACTTAATGCCATCACATGGCAGATCAGCCAAAGGATTAAAGAGAGGAAGTACAACGAAAACCATAAATGTTGGGAGGGTTACAAACAAACATTTTATGAAATAGGAGATATCAGGTATCTTCAAATGTTTAGGTGGAGTATCTTCGATTGGTAGGGTATTATCAGAGTTCGAATGTAATCAGTTTAAAATTCGCCTGCCAATTAATGAAAACGTTTTGTAGGATCTGCTTTTCATCAGATGCAGGAAGTATTCTTTGGCCAATCGGTTGTTGATGCTGCTGTTCACCAACTTGACGGGAAAGTGATAATAGCCGCTGCTTTTGTTGTAAGTATTGATAATCGTCTATTTGTGACTTGAATTTCTTTATAATTGTTTTATTATATAACTTTATTTCCGCTGTAAAATTTTATATGTAAATACATTCTATGAAACAAGTAAAAACTAGAAAGAATTTTAAAAATTAAAAACCACATGTTTACATGAAGATATTTTTTTTTCGAAATCGCATTATCAGAATAAATTACTTAAGTTTTTATCATTAAAACGCATTATCAGAATAAATTACTTAAGTTTTTATCATTAAAACGCAATGGTCTCTGCCAGAACAGTGATAGTGGTGAAGTCTAAAGGCCCCTTTACATGATGAGATAAATTGAACAAGAATGTTATGAATGAGCTTCCGTATGGTGGTAAGCGGTGTGTATACTACATTTTCGAATAGAACTATTGCGCATTTTTATAGAGTTTTGCACATTATTTCCGTAAAGTCAAGCGGATTTTCGAATAAACAGGATGTGGCATCTCTAGAACTGGAAGTAGAAATCCTTATTGAAATCGTCAATCTATCTATAACTGATTTTTAAAAATAGATGTTTCAAACAACATTTTCGAATTGAAGGTGGAAAAAGAACCAGATATGTAAATCCTTAGTGAACCCCTCTATCCTCTCTGGAATTTTATGTTAAACCCATATTAGTTATCAACTAAGCTATATTTATAGCTGATTTTGAGATTTTGGTCAATCATAGTCAAGAACATTTAAGTTCTTGACTATGATTAACTAATCAGAATGCTTACTATGTATGGATTCACGATTGTTGAATAGTCGGAAATGTATTACTTCCGAATTTTTAGTAGATATTTGTTAATTTTTAAGTTTTTCTGAAAATTTGATTGCACAAGAGTATGTTTAATTGTATTTCTAATTGCATGCGTTAATTTAAATTTGGACTGACCTGTCCTGTAGCCAACTTGAAAAATACATACATAAAAAAAAAATTAAAAGAATGATTTGTGAATGAAAACTTTTAAAAAGATACATTTTCTTAATATCGATACCATTTGTAATACGACTGGCTCAAAATAATATGGAATGAGAATGTATTAGAAAGTCAATGTAAACCGCATTCCAGGTGATAATGAATGTAATTGTTGCTTACGAGAATATAAAATCCATGTACTGATGTACTTCCTCGATAGACGCAAACACATGAAAATTAGCTGCTTGTTCCAATGTTTGTGGAGCTTTGTTCATCAAGTTAAATTAAAATCGAAAAATTAAATATAACTGTGAAGGTAACAGGAAGTTTTTTCGCTAAATATAGTCATAAGATGGCTGAGTTTGCAACTACTTATGGAAGCTATCTATGAAAACTATCTAATACTTGCTATAAACCTTACCTTGCCAAAAAATTCATCCCAGCTTTAGAAACATTGGATTTCGGGCGGAGCCAATAAAGAATTGATTGTCGAAATTAAAGCCATGATAGTAATTACAGAATATTATAGTAATCATCTAAATTTTCAAACTAGCAATTAAAATTAAAATCTAAAATTATGAAAAAAATTCCGGTATTTGTATATAGCTATTTTAATTTAATTTTCAAGTCCAAAACTTTTTCCGAAATGTTACCTACATATTTAACATTTATTAGATTTAATAGAATAAAATGAAATTGTAGAAAACATTATAATTGATTAGAATTGTCTCCTATAGAATGAAGTTGTATTTTACGTTCAAGATATTTCTTCTCGCTATGTCAAGGCTGGAAAGGTCAATATACCTCCTCCAAACTCATTGAAAGGCATCATCTTATGGAAAAGGAATAATTCTGCACTATTCATGCTTCCCATATCCAAAGTAGCATATCCTGCATCTGTGTATGAATTGAGTCTGCAGCACGAGGCGACAGGTAAATGTTTTTTTCTTATCAGGGAAAGTTAGTGAAATACACACAGATCTTCCAATATACAGCATTCAATGGTAGACGCCTGTGATAACGTTCTGCTGCGATACGTTCCATCTTGAATTCCCTTCTCTCCATGGAAGAGAACACATACAACCCAGACATCGTCAAGTGATGATTGTCCTTATGCTTTAGAATCCTGATTAAGTTTTTCTGTTTGTAGGAACCCTTCTTTATCGGCCCAGACCGTCAGACCTACTCGAAGGACGGCCCGGTAGCTACCGGGCACTCCCCGTTTTTTGCAAACCAAAACATACACATAAGTAAGCTTCAACCATTTCAGTCATTAAATTGAATCAAACATATTACGTTTGACATAACATTTCAAACGCTTTTACAATGCAATACCTATACAGGGTCTTTCAAAAGTCCGTATAAACTTTAAAAATTCATTAAAAATCGAAAAATCATCGCATTGAGGTAAGGTTTGTACCATAAGTATTGCCATGACGGGGGTTTTTTTTTTTATTGTGAAAAAAATTTTGTAGTTTAAAAAATCACCTATAGGTGGCGTTTATCTGAATACATCTTCCAGAAGTATGCAAAGGAGGCTGTTATAAAAGAGCTGTAGTGCTCTGTAGATTCTTCATTTGATTCATTAGTAAATGGTGCAAAGAAGAAGTTTTTGCGAGAATGTTAACTTTGATTGAAAAAGCCTTGTTAGTGAAGTTGTATTACATGAGCGGAGAATCAGCATCAGATGCTTTGGGAAAATTCCGATATAGGAAAAATCTAAAGAAAAGAAAAGGTCCTATCACCTGTTCAGGGTTACTTAGGCTTGTCACACGATTTGGCACGTACAGCAAGTTATTTTCTTTGCCTTTTTAATGCGTTCAGCGTCACCTAGAGGTGATTTTTTAAACTACAAAATTTTTTCACGTCAAAAAAACAAAAAAAAAAAACCGTCCTAGCAATACTTATGGTACAAACCGTACCTCAATGAGATGATTTTTAGATTTTTAATGAATTTTTGATGTTTATACGGACTTTTGAAAGACCCTGTATTAAATTGACTACTTTTAATTAATGTATCTTTTCCTAACGAGCTTTCGCTCAACGTTTCTTCATTTACGTGCTTCTGTTCGGCATATATTTGCTTTCGTTCAGTGTACTTTCGTTTAACGTGCTTTCGTTCAACTTACCTTTGCTCAACGTGCTGTCTTTCAACGTACTTTCCTTTCAAGGTCCGTCGTTTAGCGTACTGTCGCTTAATGTGCTTCCGTTCATCGCACCTTCGCTTAACATACATATTTATGGATCCAATTAGTACAATATAATAGGATATAACTATGTAGTTTCTTTGTGGAATTTGCTTATAATTGCCATATTCAATTTTGAGCATTTTTCATTAACAATTTCTTTTTGAAATTTAATTATAATCTTTCTTTGTTTTCAGTTTCTGAAAGAATTCCTGATCTTGAAGAGTGCCTCGAAACGCTGGATAAAAATATGAATGAAAGAGAGAAGGAAATAGTGGAAATGTCTTTAATCGCAGAAAATGTGTGGTTGCCATTTAAAGAAGTGGTATTCTCATCCATAAAAGTTAACGGTAAGTTTAATGTAACTTACAAATACAAAATATTTTAAAACAAATTTATTTTACTAAAATCTTCTCAAATCGTTTTTGTCGGTGTGCAATATTTACAAAATTCTTGTATTTTTTTCCTTGATTAAAACAGACATGTGAAAAATTGGGTGATTACAATTGTTTCAATCACGTTATGAGTCCTCATCGTCAGGAAACGATATGTACTAATGGAAAAAGTAAATACAGTTGCCTTAAAGCAAGAAATTTATTAGCGGGTAGTTGTATTGAATCTGTGGATTAGTACGTGCTGTTTCTGATTCGATGGAGAAGTTCTTGCCATGTCCCTCTGGATTAAAAAAAGTAGCTGACGCCGCCACTGCTGTTAGAAAAATTTCTCGTTCCCTAAGCTTCTCTGCAAAAGCTACAGCATGCAAAAATATAAAATCTGATACACTTGTAGAGAAGTGTTTGAGATATACACTGAAATAAACTTTTTTTCTATTTAAACTTTAATTTATAAAATATTTAATGGTAGTGCGGCAGCAAAGACATCTATCAAAAGATGCCACACGAGCCAGTAACCGAATTATAAGAACAGAGGAGGAGCTAGCTTTTGCTCAGTGATTATAATGTCGGTCTTGTAACCAACAGGTCCCCGGTTCGGACCCGGCGACGCACAATCGCCACAGTGGTTACCCTGGACGCTTGAAACACGCAACCTCGCAACCTTCCTTTCCAACGACTTCGCCTCTCAGCACGAGATGGCAGCACCACAAGGAGTCAGAAGCCTTGACACTCCCTTCCTGGTTGACTACAACTGTCCGTCACGCCGAGGCAACACGCCTCCCGGCCCTGACCGTCACGCCGAGGCGACACGCCTCTCGGCGCCTTCCGCATCAGCGAGGGGAGTGTGCGGCAGCAAAGACATCTATCAAAAGATGCCACACGAGCCAGTAACCGAATTATAAGAACAGAGGAGGAGCTAGCTTTTGCTCAGTGATTATAATGTCGGTCTACGGAGCATCAGGTCCCTGGTTCGGGACCACGGCGACGCCAAATTGCCACAGTAGTTAAAGAGAAAATGTATGATCTGCGAGTTTGCGCCCTGAACAGACTAACAAAAGCAAGACCACGAATTTTTGCTAGCGTGTACCTATGTAGGTGAATATTTTGCAGGAGTCCATTTTTTTAATTACCGAAAACCAAATTAAGATTTTTAGCTTTAAATAATTAAAGTAAATCTATTTAAATATATAAATAATTTAAATATATAAAATTCAAATATAAACGAAAAAGTATACAATGTCAAGGTATTTGGCGACCTGCGATAGGATTCGCAGTTTTACTAATTGAAGTGCTTTGAATACTCTGTTGGTAGTTCACTTTATTCTTTAGTATTTTGCTGTACATGCATGGTATCCAACTACTCCTTTCTTTCTCTACAGTTTTTTTTTATCTTTTTTTTCTCCTCTCGCCATTGGCAATCCTCTTTCCTAGTTTCAATCCCGTTTGATGTTCTAATATTAGTCGCCGATTGAACTCTTAACGATTGAAGGTTGCGTTTCTTCTTTGTCATGATGAAGACTACTGTTTCTTGCCTTCGAAACCGGTCGACACTAAGTAGGGTAGTATTGTGGTTTTTAAAAATTAATATACAAAACGTTTTGTATGGAAATAAATCGTTTTATTGCTTTTCAAACGCATCTATCATATTTAGCATCAATGCATTCCTTTAGCACCAATACATTTTTTCATTCGAATAAACCAATTTTCAAAACAGTTATGTCATTCAGAAGTTCGTATAGCAGAAACGTGCAAATTTTAAGCTTCAACTGCTTCTTCTGCGCTGTTAAATAGTTGACCACGCATTTTATTTTTGATTGTTGGGAACAAAAAAATCATTGCTAAATTAGAGGAATAAGGACAATGACTCATCAATTTTTTATGCTTCAAATAATTGATAGTTAAAAATGCAGTGTGTGAGCTTGCATTATCATTATGAAGAATGGTGTGACGTTTAGCATTATTTTTCTGATTTGAGCAATTTTTCTGGCGAACAAATTGCCCTATACTAATTAACATTTATTGTTCTATAATCCTCCAAAGCAACGGTTGCAAAGGGCCGGATTAACAAAAAACATAAAACGAAGCAATCATTTTCTTTGAAACACTTCTTACACCGACAACTTTTATAGGATGTGGTTCATTTTAAAACACCCAAACAATAGATTGTTGTTTTGTTTCGGTTCATAATAATAAACTCCCATTTCGTCACCTGTTATAATGTCAAAGACATGTTTTGAGATACCATTGAATTGTTGAGACTTGAATATTTTGAGATTTTCCTTGAACCATTTGATACGAGCACGTTTTTGAGCTGGAGTTAAATTGTGTGAAATCCAATACGTACATACCTTTTTGACTTTTAAACGATCATGAAAAATTGAATGAACTCGGGTCCTTGAAATATTCAAAGATACCTCAATTTCATCATATGCGATATGACTATCTAAAGTGATCATTTGTTACACAGCATCAATGTTTTCTGTCGTTACAGCAGTTTTTGGTCGACCTTTACGAAATTCATCACTGAGATTCCTACGTTCAAGATGGAATTGTTTTAACTAGTTGTCAATTGCTCCTTTTGGATGGTACTTCATCACCAAATGTCGAATTCATTCGACACTGCTACTCTGTCAACCCTTGTCGAAAGTTTTAATAAGTCATAGCACGAAAATCCCTTCGACTTACCTTATTAACTTCAAAATGACGTCGTAAAAGTAATTTTATAGTATTTCTCGTTCTTTAACAGCCAATGTTCACGTAAAAGTTCAAAATTTAGAAAATCGTCTGCACTGAAAGCTGTTATTTGGTATTGCCACATTCTAAAAACTTAAGTATTGGCCCTCGTATCAATTTTGTGTTGTATGTTGCTCTAGTATTACGTAGTCATCTGTCATTTCTTCTAGTATTACGTAGTCATCTGTGGATCACCTTAGATTTTACTGAGTAAACCTTACATTTCCTTACCCCTGTTTTAAAAAATTACTCTTTTACTGTTAACCTTACCCCCTTCTAAGTTAATTTTATATTTCTTTCCTTAGGTTCCATCAAATCAGTGGCAAAAGTGAATATTGAATCATTGCAACTGAAAACTGATATTTCGTCTCCGTATGAATTATTTAAGCTTTACCGTGGTCTGGCGATTAAAACAGCCGAATTGCAAACTCAAGCATCGAGGTCTATTAGCAAGTCGCAGGAGCAAATTATACAAAGTAGGAATCAATTTTATTTGATTTAATTTTTATTTATTTATTTTTTTAAATTCCATTTTATCAATGTGGGCTTGTATTAGGTATTTCTTCCAGATTGCTTATGAAATCATAAATATTAAAAGTATTGGTTTCCAACTCCTGTGTTTCGACTAAGGATTGCAATCCCGGGCGATTTTTTTTTGCAATCCTGAAATTTTGGTATTGAGAATTTCTCAATCTAGGGATACAGATTGCATATAAAATCATAAATGTTAAATGCATTGGTTTCCAACTCCTGTGTTTCGACTAAGGATTGCAATCCCGGACGGTTTTTTTTTTCAATCTTGGAATTTTGGGATTGAGAATTTCTCAATCTAGGGATACAGATTGCATGTAAAATCATAAATGTTAAAAGCATTGGTTTCCAATCCCTGTGTTTCGACCAAGGATTGCAATCCTGCACGTTTTTTTGCAATCCTGGAATTTTGGGATTGAGATTTCCCATTCTAGGGATCTTCCGAGATAAGGGATTTTATTTTCCTTCATTTAAAGGAAACCATTTTGTCTGCAAATGCCATTTGTATTTTAATAGATAAATACCGTACACAATCGATGATATCATATCGATATAATCGATATATACTATTTAATTCATAATATCCACGTTCTTGATACTCACACCTAGATCTTTATGTAACAAATTTTCGGTGCAAAAGATCATTCGGATAATACCCATTTTTATAAAAAAGAGCAATATATTTTGTTAATTTTTCGTGTTTATATAATGAATATTGATTACATTTAAAAAAAAAAAGTTAAATAGGAGTCAACCGCCTCAAGTAATATCTTTAAATTATCAAAGTTCATTGCTGAGCATTACAATATGGATGATACTGCCATTGCAGACACCGGCATCTATGAACCGGTAAGCACGAAACCGATTCATGGATGTTGGTACCTATAATGGAGTCTTTCATATTTTTGGGAACGCCCCTTAAAGTCGTATTTTGTGTTTAATAAACTTTCTCTGCAGCTTTGCATGACCTGGGCTAAATTGAAAATTAATTTTTTGCTGGTCACATGGAGAGAGTGAAATTGTCAATTATCATAGAAGCTCGCAAAAACTGCAGATTATAGTAAATTTCTTGTGCTGCTGTTGAAGATATTGGCTATTCCATTCTGACGAGCGCATAATAACGCGAAACAGGTTCATATATGCTGATATCTATACAATGAGAGTACTTCCATATTTTTGGAAATGTTCCTTACAGGAGGATTTTGTCTTTTATGCTTTAATGCTCAACAACTTTTTATTTGCCTTTTTTATTCTATCTCGCTCTGTTTCCAAATAATTCATTTTTCTAACTTTTAAATTCTCCCTAGAGGAGCTGCAATCTCTTTTATCCAATCCAGCATGGTCATTTTCTTATAGATACACATAAATTGTACGTTTCCTTATAAAATTTTTTGGGTGTTTAAATAATTTCCTAGGATTCCTGTATACCTTTTGTGGTTTGCAGCCTCCTCATTTGTAAATATGCCTCATGGCGAAGTTTTTATGCTATTTATGGAATTTGTATATTTATATATGTTTAAAAAAATATTATATGAATATAATATCATGAATATTTGACAATTTGTGTGTGCTTATACAGTAGGCTGGACCGAAAAGTATAGGCATTTTTTCTTTTAGAAATCAGATTTGGAAGGGGGTTGTTGTTGTTGAGACCCAGACCGTCCGACCTACCAGAAAGGTGTAAGGTAACTGTATGGACGGCCGGGAAGTGCCACCCAATTTAGACCGGAACCCAGTGGGGGAGGCATCCACTGGGACCGTACCCTCCTTCCCCTACCACCAACCTCTCGGAAGGACTTACGGACCCACATGTTTAACGTGATCGTACTCCGCATGAACACGGCGGCATTTGTGGTAGCGTGCAAACCTAGCGCGCAAACCACGGGGATACCGCACCCGAGATGGCCAACAGCACGCGGTGTTCCGAGGTGGTCACCCACCAAGTACTAACCGCGCCCGATGCTGCTTGACTTCGGTGATCTAACGAGAACCGGTGTTTTCAGCACGGTACGGCCGTTGGCAGATTTGGAAGGGGGTGAAAAAGTAGTCTTTAGGATCTACTAGTTCACATATCTTTTTTATAAAAAAATCCATTCATATCTTCCAGTGTCCCAAGGCCTCTAAAAATTCACAAAAAGTCAATTGGCAATCTCACGTCGATTGATATGATTTTGAATGAAGCAGTTTGGATTTAAAAACACATTTTTCTTTCTTATACTTTTGGTTTTCCAAATGCCATGCGGGATCGGCAGATATCAAATTAAAGTGAAATAATTGTGCAAGCTTTTTAGAAACTCATACACTAATATTTGTACACTTCAGAAGATTATTAAATTTTTTTTTATTTTGAATATTAAGGAAAATTTGCAATAAAACTCGATTTTTCGTAAATATTCATGGACCTCAGGTCAGCGCCAAATTTGAAGCAAATTTAAAGTAATTTTGGAAATATTTTAGTAAACTAATACGCGCTAACATTTTAATATCCTGCCGTTTCTGTAGCTGTATTTTATATATTTTTATTTTTTTCACTCAAATTCTCACAAAAATGAAATTTTGGCGAATTTTTGGTAGTCTTGGGGTACTTGAAAATATCAATTGATTTTAAAAAGAAAAAATATGGGAGCTAACCAACCCAAAAGACAACTTTTCTACCCCTTTCCAAAATGAATTTCTGAAAAAAGATTTTTCGATCCACCCTATTATACAGGTAATTTACGCTTCCCAAGTGCCACTTTTCAACAAGGAACAATGTTATACCTAAAGCACCATATACAGCTGAATAAAGTCTATACTCAGAATTGGGTGTTTAAATACTTTTCTAAGATTCCTGTATATCTCTTGTTTACAGCATCCTCCCTCACAGTAAAAGTGCCTCATGGCGAAGTTTTTACGCCATTTATGGAATCGGGATATTTTTACACATTTGATAAATTTTATACGAATAGATATTTGATAATTTATGTATGTGCTTATACAGGTAACTTACTCTTAAAAAGTGCTACTGCTCAATAAGGAATAATCTTGCATCTAATGCACCATATACAGCTGAATAAAGTTTATACTCAGAATTGGGTGTTTAAATACTTTTCTAAGATTCCTGTATACTTTTTGTGGTTTACAGCGTCCTCATTTGTAAAAATGCCTCATGGCGAAGTTTTTATGCCATTTATGGAATCTGTATATTTATACACATTTGATAAAATATTACACGAATGGATATTTGATAATTTATGTATGTCCTTATACAGGTAACTTATACTTCAAAAGTGCTATTGTTCAACAAGGAATACTCTTGCATCTAATGTACCATATACAGCTGAAAGTCTATACTCAGAATTGGGTGCTTAAGTACTTTCCTAGGATTCCTGTATACCTATGTATACCTGTGGTTTACTATGTCCTCATTTGTAAATGTGCCTCATGGCAAAGTATTTATGCCATTTATGGAATCTGTGTATTTATATACTTTTGATAAAATATTATACTAATATAACATCATGGATATTTGATAATTTATGTATGTTCTTGTACAGGTAAATTGCGCTTCACAAGTGCTACTGTTCAAGAAGGCATAATCTTAGATCTAATGCACCATGTACAGCTGAATGAAGTCTATACTCAGAATTTGCAGTCTACTCTGAAGAATAGAGGAAATCAAGTTTTTTCAACTAATGTAGTAGTGGCAAATGCTAAATGCAACAGAGCCATGATTAGAGCTTTAAATGGGGTGAAACTCACAGGTAAT
Organism: Amaurobius ferox; assembly: GCA_951213105.1. Taxonomy (NCBI): domain Eukaryota; kingdom Metazoa; phylum Arthropoda; class Arachnida; order Araneae; family Amaurobiidae; genus Amaurobius; species Amaurobius ferox. The sequence goes on from OX578153.1 coordinate 85,403,724, forward strand.
AACCTTGTATTTGTCAATCTTTATGAATTTTTATTGAACTATAGTGTCTACCTGTGATAAATCACTGGAAAACTAATATTAGCTAAAAGTTAATAAATGTAAAATATTTTTTTAAGTTTAATTTTCTTAGTCATATATGTCTTCAAACTATTTGTGGTATACATTTTATATATCATTATTTACTACATTAATAAAGACTAAAAATTATATCGTTTGATGATTAATGAAATGCTTGATGATTGTTAAAACTGTAAACAGCTATGAAATTGCAAATAACGTTGGCGTGCTAACGGGGATTTTAGTTTGTTCGTTTCTGAGATATTGCGTTAGCAGACTGATTGAAAAACACACATGCAGCACAGACCCATACAAGCACGCATTCGCAGACGCGCACACAAGCGCATACATCTACACACACAGACGGCGCCCCGCAAAAACATTCAATTCGGATTCAGGGATGCTTAAACCTCCTCTATACAATATACTATATGTTTGCACGGATAGTAAAACGCGACTTGTGAGTTCTCACTATAGTTAAACTGGAAAAAATTTGCCCTATCAACTAGCAAAAGTGAAGAAACTTGCCTTCATAACAATGGTTGGCTAAAAAGAATAAAAAATATGACATGGGCAACACACGACTTTACCTACAGACTCAAATATATTTTCTTTCTTTCATAATTCATCAAGTTTAACTACACAAAATAAGATAATTATTTCAAATGACACTGAAATCGCAGTTTTAATTCAGTTTTCGTTTCTGTTCGAAGACGGCGTATTTTCCAAGACAGAGTTGCAAAAAACTAAAGTATCTCGAAAATGGTCAGTCTTGATGGCGTATTGAGGTTGCTCCTGAAGTACATGCGTACCAAATTTCATGTCCGTACGACCTTTGAATTTTTCGCAACAGAAGAACAGACAAATATATTCCTTTATTATATATATATATATATATATATGTGTGTGTGTGTATGTGTGTATATGCGTGTGTGTATATGTGTGTGTATGTGTATGTGTGTGTGTGTGAGCGTGTGTGTGTGTGTGTGCGTGTGTGTGTGCGTGTGTGTGTATATGCATGTATATATGTGTGTGTATGTGTATATGCATGTATATATGTGTGTGTACATGTATGTATGTGTATATGTATGTGTGTGTATGTATGTGTGTATATGTATATGTGTGTGTATATGTACATGTGTGTGTATATGCATGTATATATATGTGTGTGTGTATATGTGTATGTGTATATGCATGTATATATATGGGTGTGTGTGTATATGTATGTATGTATGTGTATATGCATATATATACAGGATGACCAGAAATAAGTGCCCCAATAAGGAACTGTAATATCTCGAAAACCACTGCACATAAATCCTTCAAACTTTGGGAATAAACAATACTGACAACCAAATGCCATTGCAGGTGATGGCAGACATATCGAACTTGTGATTTCATAAATTTAGAATATATATATTTTTTCTGTAATTGGAATAAAACATATTTATTCACCCTTTTTTTGTCGTTTCATTTTACTTTTGGGGCGCTTTTTTCTGGTCACCCTATATGTGTGTGTGTATATGTATATATGTATGTGTATATGCATGTATATATGTATGTATATATGTATGTATATATGTATATATATAGTATGTATATGTATGTGTATATATGTATATATATATATGTGTGTACATGTATATATGTATATATGTACGTATGTATATATATATGCATGTACATATATATCTATGTATATATATATGTATATATATGTATATATACAGGGTGTCCCAAAAACATTGACCTTGGTTTTTATTCCTTAAATATTAATCTTAGACGTATATAATAAATTACAAAGTTGCTTAAAAAAAGGTACATAATTTTATGAAATCGATTAAAATTTTCAAGGGAATTAAATGTTAAGAAATACAAAATTTAAATTTTTATACGACCCCGGTGCAAAAACATTTCTAGTGAGTAAAATGTGCCCTATGCACTAATAAGGCGATGTACAAAATTTTAGCATTTTATCATAAAAAGTCCCAGCGATATGGAAAGACAAAATTGCTGACTTAAGTCTCTTTTCGATGCATCGACATGGGTTCTCAGAGGGGAGAAATTCTCAGCAGATCGCGTTTCAGGAGTCATACACAAATTACGAAAGAAAACAATGATTACATAAATGAATAATGATTTTGCTATTTATTGGTACAAAAGTATTTTCACTGTGTAGAAATAATAACTTTACTCAAAGATTGCAAAGCTTGTTTAAAATGTTTTCTATCTATGCCAAAGATCCATTAAAGATAAGAGGCAGACATTATTTGCTTATGATGCATTTCTGCGTTGCGGCATTTGCACTCTTGCTCTAAACATTTACATTTTAATGTGTGATTAATCCCTCACCAACTTTGTTTAAACATATCTCTGGGACTTTTTATGATAAAATGCTGACACTTTTTACATCACCTCATTAGTGTATGGGGCACATTTTACTCATTGGAAATGTTTTTGTACGGAGGCCGCATAAAAATTTAAATTTTGTATTTCTGCACTGAAAATGGATGCACTGAAAATGGATGAGAAATATATCTGGAACATAGGCTCAGTTGAAAATCATTGCAGTCAATAATATCCTTAAACAATTTTGTATATTAATTATTTATAAATACTACACTTTGAAAACTTAAAAATATCTTAAACACAATATGCTAAAAATCCGCTTAAAAATATCAATGGCTTTTGTTTAATTGAGATTCTTGTGTAAGGTAGTTTTTAAAGGGAAATCAGATTTATTCTTGCTAAAACTCCCAAATACGCAAACAGATGCTTCGCCATATTGTTGCTGTGACTGAATCTACTTCACAAACTAAATTTAATGGTAGTCATTATTAGTGTGTTTATTCGCTTTGATATCGTTTAAATTTAGGTGAATGGCATGTTATTCGTAAAAATGCCTCATATTTTTAAGTATTACGTATGACACCTTTCCTGCGAAGATTAATTAATAGAACCATGTTTGACCCGAAATGGCGGATCCGTTAGTCTTGCCCAAGAAATTTTCATTCCTGAAACGTCACGTCCCATATCCAATCATTGTCTGTCATTACGCTGTTTTGAAAGGGTTGAAAATAAGGGAAAGCGATATCCCCACCTTCTTAGAAGCTAACCTTTAGTTCTAGCTTATCAGGGAGGGCGGAGTTTAACAATTGGGCGTTTCTAATGCGATGCTTCTAAAAAAGACATAATATTCACAAAGTTATTTTAAAAAATGTAATCAGTAAAAGCATCTTGAAATTAGATTTTACACAGGGGAACCTCAGCTTTTGAGCCTCAATGGGCGCTACGCCACTAATATATATATATATATATATATATGTATATATATAAAAATTGAAGGATTTTAATCGAAAATTATGCATAAACTACTGTATGTACAAAAAAACCCATCTCTAGCACATATGTTACAAATGAGTAACTATAAGCCAAGTCTAAGGATAAAGATAGAAGATTACACATTGGAAAGGGGGATGAGAAGAATATTAGGATTCAAAAATCACAATTAAAAGTATATAAAAGTAAATAAAAATAAAACTCTGCAAAAATGAGAATAGGCAATAATAATCAGCTCAAGACAAGAGATCAAGAATAGAGAACAATCAATCGAAACCACACAAAAAATGGCGGTCAGTTCGAAATTGCATTCTCATCAGGACAGCCATACAATTCGAATTAAAACCGATAGAATAGCCAGTTTCTGACAATGGCGATAGTATTTAACTATAGACACCATTGGAACTGTCTACTGGCTAGTGGAATTAGAAAAATAAATCAATTGAATTATACAAAGCTGAAAAACAATACCTCCACGAACTGTAATGTGAAATCAAAAGCATAGCACCACGTGTAAGATAAACTAGTGACTGAGCATTTCACCTCACTTCGTCAATGCGAGTGGGCGAGCATTTCACCTCACTTCGTCAATGCGAGTGGGAATGAATACAATTGAACGATACATAATAAGTATGGAGACTTTCGAAAATAGTAAACAGTATAGGACTCAGGACAAGTGGAAAATAGACATTCGAAAATAGTAAACAGTATTAGACTCAGGCCAAGTGGTAAGTGAGGTGATAAGAATGGGTGAATTTTCAAAAATGAGTTAACCAATCAAAGATAAATAATGCATGTGTAAAATTATATGTATATATATATATATATATATATATATATATATATTAAAATAGTAAATCCAAAGGTAGAATGGAAGAAGTAACTCATAATACACTATCTTAAAAATATTTTTAAGCCTATAGAATATAATGAAATAAAATGAAATTCAACAATAAAGAGGAAATTATAATACATATTACAGTTAATAATACATACAGTTATATATTGTATATATATATATATATATATAAATTGCTAACATGTCAAATTTTATGTTAGTATTACAAATTGACTGATTTTTTTCAAAAAATTGAGGTAAATAACTCTTAATAGATTTATATTCCATGTTCTTCCAGATTATGTCTTGTTGGATGATCCTTTCCACGATTTGACTGGGAACTTTATCTTCAAAAACATCACAGCCGGAGCTGTATTTGTTAATAGCGGAGAAATTAACGGCTTGAAAATACAGAATTTTGTGCTGTTGTCTGCACCACAGAATATAAGTGGGAAAACAATATTTAAAGACTTCAATGCGAAAAGAATTCGTTTAGAAGACAGAGTTAATAAGGTAAAAAATTAAGTTTTTCTTATTTGCTCTATAATATAAAAACTTTGTAAAATGCAGCTTAAACGCGAATATATATTAGTCAAACTGTTTCGAAAAGAGAAAACAGAATTTTTCTCCAGAATGAACAAGAAGCGCGAACTGACTCATTCAAATAAGTTTGGAAACTGAGGTAGAAAGGTACATTTGTCTGAAAGCAGGAGGAAAGTTACAGCCCACCGAGGGGAGAATTGAATGAGGAAAGAACTAATGAGATAGGAAAACGGAAGGTAAGATATAACGAATCATCCGTAAAAACTACGGAGGAAAGGAAGAGCAGCAAAAAATAAAGAAAGAATGTAAAGAAAACAAAGCGGTAAGAGAATAGACAGTACAGCAAATAGAAAAAATCTGATGTGGGCAGCACATGACTTTCCTTATATAATGCTATGAATTTACTACTTTTACAGTAAAAAAAATAGGTTATTCTTATAGTAGATACTTATATTCTTTCCAAGATATTGAAGTTTCATCAATGAGTCGTCATTTTCATTAAATTAGGGTCATTTATATCAATTTAGCGAGATTTTCGTCAATTTGGCAACATTTAAAAAAGTCGCCAAGTTGGCGACATTCCACCAAATTTATCGTCAAAATCTCGCCAAGCGTTATAGAATGAGAAATAAGTTATTATTGTAGCAGATAAATGACTATTGGCTTTCAAATGCAAAAGTATTACCCAAAGTATCTTTTCTCATGAATGGAATGAGTTAAATCCATGAGAATGATGTCACCCAATTTATGGCATGATATTACATATGAAAAGTACACATGTTTTTCAACAGTTAATATTTTTTTATAATTTATGGAATTTTTTGATAAATTTATTTGAAAAAAGGGGCAATATCTCGAGAATGGTTCATGCTAGCGTTCTAAAGTTTATCTTAATCGTTTTTTAAGGAAAAATTACATAAGAAATGTCTATTTGCGTAACTTTAATAAAGGTTTTGATTTTTTGATGATTGCTTCAAAATTTCACTCGAAAATTTAGGGGGTTCTGAACATTCGATTGTGTTTAAAAACAATAAGCTTCCAGTATTCATGAATTGTAATTTTTGTACCAAATTTCATTCGAATTGCTTCATTCGTTCGTGAGATATCGACTCCACAGTCTCACTGACACACACACACATACTTTCACATGCACACACACACACACACACACACACACACACACATACTTTCACACACACACACACACACACACACGCACATACTTCAACACACACACCTACTTTCATACACACGCACATACTTCAACACACACACCTACTTTCACACACACACACACACATACTTCAACACACACACATCACCTCAAAATCTTCGTTTCGTGATCAGGGATGCTCGAAACGTGCTCTCTCGTCGAAAACTCGAATTCGAATTTTCGACCCCGTCACAGTACTTTCTTTATAAACATTATTAGATATACGGAAAGTAACAATTGAATTGTGAAAAAAACCTACTAAAATCGAAAAGAAAGAACATGAGACGTTTGAACTAACTGTAAACAGAGCGTTTTTTTTCGGGGGTGGGGTACTTTTCTTACAATACACTATAATGTATAGTGAGAATATGTAATACATTGTAATGTATAGCGAAAAATTACAATTCGAGTTTTCGACGGGTCTACACGTTCCGAATACTCTAGATGTCGAAAAAACTATTTTTCGAGGTGTGTGTGTCTGTCTGTGCGTGCGTGCGTGCGTCTCGGTTATCGCCAATGGGCTTAGCGTGCGAATATTCTCTCCCCCACATTCAACCTGCTTCCACCATTTCTTATTCCTATTAATTCTTTAATATTTCATATTTCTGGCATTACACGTGCAATGCATGTATCCACTCTAGCTAAACTAATGGACCAAATTTCACAAAGTTTTATAAGTAAGTCATTCGTGTGTGACCCTGGTGCTGATTAGATTTCGGTACGATTCGGGATAAAAGAACTATCCTTTTTTTTTGCGAAATGGCCCGCAAAAATCATATGTATCCACTCTACCTGACAAACTAATTGACAAAATTACTCAAAATTTGGTGGATAAGTCGCTTGTGGGATATTGTGGTGCTGATTAGATTTTGGTATGATTTGGAGAAAAATAATTTGCCATTTTGCGATGGTATTTTGAAATGGCCAGCGAAACTAAAATATCCAATCTGAAATAAAATACTACATATAATCAAATGTATCGATTAATTGTTTGTTTTATACATAATTTTTTACGACAAAATTAATAATTCCAACCCCATTGCTCTAGGATGGGCGATTCTCGAGATATTCAAATTTTTAATTTTGAGGAAATTAAGACGATTTTCACTGTAATTAAAAAACTATTTAATAAAATCTTTTAAAACTTAGCAGTTAAGTCCCTCCCTATAGTTATCCTGATGCTGATTAGGTTTTAATGTGATTAGGAAAATTATAACCGGCTCTGTTTTTGCGAAATGACCCGCAAAGATAGTGAAAATCTGAAATAAATGACTAAAATTGTTGAAATATATTAAGTACTTGTTCTTCAGGTAAATTTTGACAACTGAGCAAATAAGACTAACCCCATGGCTGTAGGATAAACCTTTCTCCAGACATTTTGATTTTTTGGAATTTTGAGGAGCTGAAGAATTTTAAATGAATTACGTTGCCAAATGGAACGAAGATGCAACAAAAAGGCAAACTGGATATAATATCAGAAAAATATCCATGTAATTTTTTGGAATTGAACGCAATTTAATGCATAGTGAAATGAAAAATGACAAAATGAATTTGAATTTGCAGAGAAAGTCATGTGCTGCTCACATTAGAGTTTTATTGACACCTTTATGCGCTGAGCAGTATAGCATATCGGATTTCCGCAATGACAGCAAGAAGACCGGCTGTGCGCCACAATTTTGCAAATATCTATGGAGGGAACAAATTCAATCTTACTGTACAACCTGCTTTAAAATTTATAAAGTTTGAAGTTACAATGAACAAGTTATACTCATAAAACCCGCCTAAAGGGAAGTGGGGGGGGGATTCAATTATGAATAATACTATATCTACAATAAGCGCAGGATGCTGTTGTGTCAGATCTTACGTACATAACATATATAGCATTTTTATAAATTCGCACAGAACGTCGATATTTCAGCAATTAGTGAGTGGCTGTAACCATGTATCGATGCATAAACTTATGATGCATTGATATGTCGTATCGATAGACTTTTATACGATTCTTAGTGTATATCATTAGAATAATTTTCTATATGTTTTCGCATAAAATTTTTTTTACAATTTATAACCATATTATCTTCTCAATAATTTTATTTTTTTAATTTCGGAAAAATTATACGTCATGATTTTGTTATGGTGGTAAAAGCGATTCTATAAATTATCATTTTTAAGAATTCCTTCAAAACTCATCTCGAAAAATAAGTTCCAAATAACGTGATTAAATTAAGAACTTTTAGTCTAATTGAAGGATTTTATGAATTTCTGAAAGATGTATTAATATTAATTATACAATTACTAGAATATAACATATCTTGATTTTGATGATTGTATTTGTTTATTTAGATCATGCCCAGTCCAGTTTGATTCGGATAAATTGGATTCTACTGCATTTAAAGTCTCTTTAATATTATGTTATTATCATGCAATCGAATTGTGTTGTAATTATCTTTTATATACAATTTTCATATAGTTTTAAAAATGAAAATTATAAATTAGTTTCAAATTTAATATTTGTATATTCCATCTTTAAAATTATAATACAAAAGATTCAGAAAATTTAATTATCTGAGTCGGAATATTGATGATGTCAACACGATAGATTGTGAGCAGCAATATTGATACATTATCGATACATGATTAAACGATGCATATTTATACGTCGTACCGATACATCACTAAACGATGGTATTTATATGCCGAATCGATATATCATTAAACTATACGTATTTATACGATATCGATACATGATTAAACGATGCATATTTATACGTCGTACCGATACATCACTAAACGATGGTATTTATATGCCGAATCGATATATCATTAAACTATACGTATTTATACGATATCGATGCATCTCATAAGCTACACATTATATAAGATGCCCATCCCTTTTTGTATCACAAAACTGTAACTTTTTGAGGTATACCTTTAAACTCAAATAGCTAGCGGTTTGAGCTAACTAACAACGGGTGCAGTTTACGCAACTACTAATAACAACTGGTACGTTTTAATAAATCAAACTCTATTATTTTCTGTAAACGCTATGTTGTGCACATAAACTATTAGGTAAGAATAATGAACATTTGTTATGCAATTATAATTTTTCTTTCTGTGTAATCTAAATTTATCATATTATATTTCCTTAATTGCGTTCCAGAAGTGATCCAAATAATTTATCTGAATAATTGGTAACGAACACAAAAATTTTAACAATCGCGTATTATCAACTTCTATTCACCAACACCTATCTCTCAGGCAGATCACGTAAGCAAAATTTTTGAGTCAATCAAACAAAAATATCTTTTATGGGTATTATCCGCTAATGGTGTAGACATGGTGGCAAAGACACCTATTCAAGGTTATTTAATAAAAGGTTGGATGATCAGCCTGACGTCGGTTAGCTTAGCATTTCGTCATTCGTGACCCTATGGACCTAAGATGATTTTGAGCGTCGTTGCTAAAACACAGCAAGCTTTCGCATTATTAGAATTAAAAATTGTTTGTAATTTTGAAGTGGTAATATCCAGACGTAAACAACATACACAGAGATGTTTAATTGTGCTGTGCACACCTTTCTCAGTAACGTCTAGTGAGATTCTCATTATCTCCAAAGAGCCGAGAACAAAATGCGCGCCTTTGCCAATCCCACATCACATGCTCATATCCATGTAAAAAGAATTAAGTCAGTCATGCTCGGCATAGGTCCTCCCTGTACCTATTGACGAAAAAATTACAAGTTGCCTTATAAAAATCGGTACTTGTCCAATCAATATAGGATTTGCATAAAACTTTGATTTCAAATGGAAACAAACTACCTCATATCCTTTGCCACTTAATTAAGTTGTATCAATGCACAACTGACAATCACGGTTCAAAATTATCGTAGTCCACAATTTGTTCGAATTATTCGCGTTGTGCTGTGCACAATTTGCTGCATACCAATTTGCACTAATTATCATGTCTTTGAATTCAACTTTGTTTCAGATCAATTTGAAGGACATCAGAGAATTTGTTCGCCTAGACTCGAAAAATATATCTTCATTTTTGAATTTTACTTCCAAGTTGGTGATCAAAGGAGATCTAAATGTTACGTCGATGAACAGCAGAGATTTTCCCGCGCTGTGTTTAAATTCGGTGAAAAGGAATGAAACTCGGAAAATTGGTGGTAAGTTTTTACTATATACATTACTGTGTATTATTTGTACAAACTTTGTTTATTATTGGTAGCAACAAGAAGCCGAAGTTTAACAATTCGAATAGAAAATGATACATAGACTGATCCGTATTACAACTAAAAATTTTTGTTCCCGATTCTCTTGCAGGATCTCTTACCCTGATTTTTTTCTCTTTATCGATTTTTATGCACTACAAGTTACCTAGTTTTATCTGTCTGTACTTACGTTCAACCGCTTAACATATTTGACAGACTAGTTCTCGGCTTCTATTACAATGTTCATACCACTTGTTATCACATGTAGACCTTTTCATAAATTTCTTGTAGCGATTGTAGTTTGGAGCAAACGTTAGATGTTCTTGACACCATTTTGTTTTCATTTTAGGTTACAAACGCTTCAATTCCATGAAAATCAGCGGGACTCTGATCACTGGACTCTTAAATAACATCTCTTCGGACCACCTAATGACTACAAACACTAACCAAACAATCAATGGCACCATCTTCTTTTCTGATGTGGCTCAATTCCTGAATATCGAAACAAATTCCTTGAATACCATTGATTTAAGCATGCAAGCCGTCAAGAGAAACAAAAGCTGTTCCATAAAAGGAATAATATTTTTCAACTCGTCGTTTTACGTGTCGAACATAACCATGAAAGAAAATATCACCCTGGATTTATTTGATCCGAGCAAGGAAGTTCCAAGTATTATTTTCGGCATATCAAATAACAGTTACGTGGAGCCGCAATATTTTAATAACAGTATTACAGTTGGGAATATAATAGTGGACGATAATACTGAATTATACGAAAATAGTGACGAATTTCCACTCCTGGATTTGCTCACTAATGTATGGTTGAAGACAACAGAACAGGTAAATAATTTTATTTTCTATCAGCTGTGTTCATCAGTTATGCAGTTAGCTGTTTGGTAATTTTAAGCCGAAAAATTGTAACTTTTCAAAATTTGGTTAATCAAATAACTAGTAACATTTTCTTTTTATGAGCATACATACCCGACGTTGTCCGCAGTTGTACTGGAATAAAATTTACTCGGTGCAAAATTGAAATATGTTTAGCAGTAAACCTGCTCCCATTAAATACACTGTATAAAGCATGGGAATCAGTTGAAATGCTTTATTGTTATAAGAAGTTGTTATAGACAAACAATAATTTGATTCAATCTGTGATAGTTGTAGATGATATCAAACATTTCATGCACTCACTCTCAGTGTCTGAAATAAGTGCTTTAAATCGGATCGCTTATTTATGGAGATATTTAGCTTTTAAGCTTATTTTAGAATTTTCATTTTTACTTTCCCTACAATACATGGTAATGTATCGGGAAAGCATTGGAATCATGTCGGAAATCGCAACTTGAATTTTCGACGGATCTACATGTTTTGGGACCTTTAGAACTAAAAAAAAATGTTTAGCGTGACGTCTCTGTATGTGTGTCTGTCTGTGCAATGTTTGTATCCACTCTAACTCAAAAACTAATTGATCAACCATTAAATTTTAGAGGTCAGTCATTTGTGGGTTACCCTTGTGCTGATTAGCTTTCGATACACTTCGGGAAAAAGGAACTTGCTTTTTATCGCTGAACGGCCCGCAAAAATCGTCAAAATCTGAAATAAAAGACTGCATATGCTCAAATATGTTAATTAAATTTCTACTTCATACTTAATTTTTGACGATGAAAAGATAAGGCCAACTCCATTGCTCTACTAGAACTAGCCATTTTTGAGCATTTTAGTTTTTTCGCATACTTACTACTCCGCCTTTAAAAATACGTCCAGTTACTAAATGACAACGGAAATTGAATAAATAGTGCAAATTTAGTGTCATTTCAAATAAGTATGCATGTTATTTTGTGCAATAAAATTCAATTTAATGAATTATTAAAGAAGTAAAGAGAAAATGAATTTGAGTTTGTAGTGAAAGTGATGTGCTGCCCACACCAGATTTTGTTTTATACAGCGATGTACTGAAGTACCAAAATAACTTTGTAAGAAAAGGTTCATGAGTCTGCACGTTAGGTCTATCTATAGTAAAGTGACCATGACCTATCCAAAAAGTAATTGAAGCGTCCTTAACGGAGAATTGAAAAAGTTGAAACATGAACTTGGGAATAGAGCGATATAGGAAAAAAATATTGGTTATGAAACTGTAGGGCATTATCTAATTAATAGATATCGACATTAGAAACGTTAAAAATATTAAGGTAAAATAAGGAGTTAAAACTTCATATATTAAGGGGACGGTGGAAGTTGAAATGAGCAAAAATTGACTAAAAAAAGTTTTTTATTTAATATATAACATTATTTTACACATTTAACCTTTTGCTTACGGGTGGAACAGCGTCCATCCCAAACGAAGAACCTACCAAAAAGACAGGTATTTGACATACCCTATCCCAAACTGTAGGGCATTATCTAATTAATAGATATCGACATTAGAAACGTTAAAAATATTAAGGTAAAATAAGGAGTTAAAACTTCATATATTAAGGGGACGGTGGAAGTTGAAATGAGCAAAAATTGACTAAAAAAAGTTTTTTATTTAATATATAACATTATTTTACACATTTAACCTTTTGCTTACGGGTGGAACAGCGTCCATCCCAAACGAAGAACCTACCAAAAAGACAGGTATTTGACATACCCTATCCCAAACAGTTCTACATCCCCTTTGCAGGCATTGGCGTTCATGGAAATCGCTGACAGAAACATTGCACCTGCTGCAGCAGATGCAATGTTTCTGTCAGCGATTTCCATGGATGCCAATCCCTGCAAGGGGGGGGGGGTCGAACTGTTTGGGATAGGGTATGTCAAATACCTGTCTTTTTGGTAGGTTCTTCGTTTGGGATGGACGCTGTCCCACCCGAAAACAAAATGATAAATCCATTTTTTTCGAAACGGAATTTTCAAAGGTTTTACATTTTTAAAATGCTCCATGCTTCTTAATTTTTGTTTGAGATGCATGAAATTTGGCAAGAAGACATCTTTCATATTTTTCAATGAAATTGGGTATGCATTTTATAATTGGACTTTATTAAGGTAATTAAAAGTGAATAAGAACTCAATTAAGTGATGAAAATTAAGTTTTAATGCAGAAAAATATTTTTAAAAAATTAACTTTCTAAGGGATTTAAAAATGAATACCCAAATTTGTTCATAATGTGGTTTTGAGTGATCATAATGTAAAATTAATCAAAAATGTGAACAAATGGCACGCAAGGAGAATTATCATATTTTCGTTAAAAAAAAAAATTAAAAAAAAAAAAAAAAAGATTTTATCAGAATTGAAAAAAATTTAATGGTATTTTATATAGTAATGTTAAGAGGAATATTTATACAAATTTTTATGTTTCTAAATCAATAAATAAATAAAAAAATTTCAACGTCCACCGTCCCCTTAAGAAAACGCTACTATTGTTTGAGACAGTTATTCAGGTGGCGCTGGGATAAGATAAGTAGACCTTCATTTTATACATTTCTACGGCGAGAAACCTAAAATATATATTTAAACTGTCAATTTTGTAAACATAAATTATTAGAACAATGCAAATTAGAACTGAAACATAAAAGAGTATGCTTACGCATTCAAAATTATTTTACTTGTCAATTTATTTTTATCTCCCTATATCCTGTACTCTATCTACAACTATGAAAAAATAGTGGTTAATTATACTCATAATTAAGGAACCCTCAATTAAAAATAATCAAAAGTACAAATACTCAATACTACGCTTTTCTGTTGTGTCAGCTAACAATAGCAGCTACTTTACTTACACTATCGACGCCTAGATATAATTCTCAGAGCATTATGGCATTTTCGAGCGTTTCATTCATAGGAGTATTATATTCTTCTTTCTAACTCCATGGTTAAAAACGTGTATATGGAAGGCAATAAATACCGGTCATACTTCATCGGTTACTAGATGCTGTAACACGGTAACACCTACAGAGCTTCTCAAACTACACGATAATATTTATTTTAAAATTCAAATGTGTATTGTCGTTGATGGAGGCCATTTTAAACAAACTCTGCACTAGATTTCTGTATGTTTGTTGTATAATGTGTTTATTGTATTGTACACGTGTAAGTGTTTATTGTATTGTGTAGGTGTTTTACGCGTAAGTGTTTAATGTCTTGTGCAAGTTGAGACCCAGACCGTCCGACCTACCAGAAAGGTATAAGGTAACAGTTTGGACGGTGTATTGTGCACGTGTAAGTGTTTATTGTATTGTGCAGGTGTAAATATTTAATGTATTGTGTAAGTGTTCGCTGAATCGTGAAAGTGTTTATTGTATCATGTACGTATATGTACTTATTATATCATTCCTGATTATGACAGTAAATCGCCTGTAACTACATTGTGTTAAATAGATGCCTTTTGTAATTAATTTAGTTTCCTACTAATTCAACAATGCTCTACAATATTAATTATCATTTTCCTTCTCTCTTGGTTTGTTGCCGAGTTTGTGGTTTTAATTTCTTTAATTCTCCGCCAAAGGCGCTGTAATCACGTTCATTCAGTGGGACACAGTCCCTTCACTTCAAATAGACCTAAATTGCACAGTTACTTCGATCTTTAATTTCAGGTATTTAAGTGCTTAAGGAGTATTACGATGTGCAACAACCAAAATTGAAGTAACCCTAAAAAATAGTGATCTCAAAGATGAGCAAACATTTTACTGACGTATTTATGTTATTAAACGAGTAAATAAAACAAATTTTTATAAATTCTTATTTTGTGATGTGAATGACATCTATGGTTGTGGTATCGCTGGCTTAAATCGTAGCTTTACGAAAACTGTTAACAATTTTAATGCATATATCACCAAGCCTAATAAATAAAAGTGTAAACAACTTTTACTTATTTTTCCGAAAATAGAGTTCTATTTATGATTATAAAAAATAATTTCAATACTTTAAAATTTTAAACTTAATTTATAAGAAAACTAAAAAGTTTTGTCCAAGCGCGTTTCGCTTCACTTTTCTTACTTTCATTCTAAATATAATCTAAACTACAAAAAATGGATATAAACAGTAGATTAACAATTTGTTTCTATACAGCTATAGTTTTTGAAGAATCAAGAACAAATTCAAGAACATTGAAATTTTTTTGTTTTTAAAGTTTGTGATGCTTCTATCGCAAAAACTGAAAATGTTAGCTTACAAACTGTAAGGAGAAATTTGTAACCCTATGAAAGTCCCATAAGGATATATAATTGGGTTTGGGATCAGGTTGTTATTTTTTGAAACATAGTGGTTATAATTTCGATATTTTAATAGTTTGAACTATTTCGAAAAGGTGGCTCTAATTTCGATATATTAATATTTTGAAGCGTTTTAAAAATGTCTGAAGAAAACAAAGCACACAAAAAGTTATTCACATGTCAGCTCCATCGCTGGAAATCAGCATGTCAGCTCCATCGGACTGGAAACTGCCGATTTTTTTATATTTTTAAAACAATATTTCAGGTGTGGCCCATGAGAGAATTAATGCTCATCAGGGTCAACAAAACGATTTCGGTTGATCAGACAAGGTTTATTATCGAGTAGACTTTTAGTGGGTGCTGACCTTTTGTTGAAGCAGGTCTGTTGAGGGATTGACATTATAGACTCCCTTTTCATTTACATGTAGATTTCGGCATAACAGGCATTATCACTCACTAATCTAGCATTTACTTTGAACTCCTTTCAAAATATATATCGTTCTTTTAATAAATACTCATTTAAATTAAAATATGACGAAAAGCTCTATATATGAAAAAATATGACTAAAAATATGATTCATTTAAGAGTGCTGTAACTTAGGGTATGCCTGCATTAAATCTTTCATTTCGTTATTATAGTTAATAATCGTAGATATTTAGAAAACTAAAAACTTATGGACATGCTATTTTACAGATTTTATTTCTACTGAAAATGTTTTACTTGTTTTGTTTTATCACAAAGACTAACACTTTTGTCTTGCAGAATATTTCATCTTTAAAAGCACAATCGATCACTGCAGATCGATTAGAAGTGATGAAAGTGAATAATATCACTATGGAAGATGTGGCTACAGTAAATGGCAACATCAGCATCATGGATTCTATAGAGTTCGTCGATGATGTAACTACAGAAACACTAAATTTAAAGATTGGAACGTACATAAATTTTACAAGATATTTGGTAAGTAGTCTACTTTAAATAATTTCAGCATTGCAATATATATATATATATATATATGTATAAACACTCCAGACAAAATATTACGAGTTAGGTTTTATTCTGTTTATATTCTGTCCCATGGTTGATACTATTGATACTATAAGTGTGCAAATTCAGACTTCGGAGTCAACGAAGCTCTTCTGACGGGGGATGGGGAGAGGGTCTGGAAATAATTTCAAAAACCCTCCCCCCATTTTCGTCATTTCCGGGGTATATTGGAAAACTGACCTCGTTAGGTTGACCCTGTAGTCGATTCTGTAAGTGTGCAAAGATTCTGCCTTCTATTTTACCAGGGGAGGGTATGGAAAGACAAAAACACCTTAAATATGCTAGACAATCATACACAACCCGACTAAGAAAATCAAATGCCACGAAAAAGCGAATACAGTGTGATGATAAAGGACACACAGACAGGAATGGCATATATAAATAAGTGATGTTAATTACAGAAGGATAATGGAATAGTACAGTAATGGCATAGACAGGGCGATCAGTAGGCAGGACCACCTCTTGCGGCGATTCAAGAAGCAACCCTTTGAGGAATAGATGCAATGAGCGTGCGGATAGTTTCCTGAGGGATGGGTGACTTATGCCTTCAACTGAGGCGGGGACAGGGCAGTCAAACGACGGCCAATCATGTCCCATACATGCTCAATGGGTGAGAGATCTGGAGACAACGGAGACCAAGGAAACCAACGGAGACCAAGGAAACACCTGGATACCTTGCATGACTTGTCTGCTGATAGTTGTCGTGTGCAGTTGCGAGTTATCTTGCTGGAAAACAGAATTTTGCAATCGCTGAATGTAGGGCAGTGCAACCGGCCACAGCATCTCATCCACATGTCGTCGTGCCGTCATTGTGCCTCTGATACGAATCTGAGGTGACCGGATATCGAAGTCCATACCACCCCAAATCCTGATGTCGCGTTGTCGAGTAATATGGTGTTTAACAGTCACAGTAGGATTGGATCTGTTTCCACTTCGCCTCCAAACTCTCACACGGCGACTGTTATATGACAAACAGAACCGAGACTCGTCTCTGAACACTACCTTGTCCCATTCAGCCGTCCAAGAGGCACGGGTCCGACACCATTTCAATCTCTCATGTCGGTGTCTTATCGTCAATGGCAATCTTCGTAAAGGACGGGTTTGAGTGCAAGACGCTTTTGGCCCATCGTGGAGAAACTGTTCTCGATAACATTGGAACATCCAATATACCTTTCAAAATCTGCAGAATGTCGACAGTCGTGGTTTGTGGGGCCTGCCACATCATGCCTTCGAATGCGTAGATCAACGCGTGCTGACTCACGGCTGGATGGATCTGTACCACTGCGGTCACTTACATGTCCTTCTTCAATTCATCTTCTTCAAATCCTTTGCTGCACAGTGGATGCATCGGGGCGCGGTAGCCCAGTGGTTAGCGCGCGGGAATTGCACTCGGTAGGCCCGGGTTCGATTCCCGCCGTGTTCACGCGGAGTACGACCACGTTAAACATATGGGTCAGTAAGTCCTTCCGAGAGGTTGGTGATGGTTGAAGGAGGGTACGGTCTCTGTGGATGCCTCTCCCACTGGGTTCTGTTCTAAATTGGATGGCACTTCCGTTCGTCCAAACAGTTACCTTACACCTTTCTGGTAGCCGGCCGTCCAAATGGATGCTCAAGTCCTTGTTGACGAGCCGGACGGCCTGGGTTTTCAACACCTTTCTGGTAGATAGGACGGTCTGGGTCTCTCAACAACAACAGTGGACGCATCTATGCGTTTTTCAGCGGCGATATGCCGGTACGACCAACCCAGCTAAACGTAGGCCTAAATTAAATACCTTGCACGATTGTCTAAACGCTGAAACGGACTTCGGCGTTTTCGGCCAGGCATTTTTTTAACAACACGAGTCTTTTGAAACGAAAAAGAGCTCGGAAAACGAGTTTCCGTAGGAGACAAACAGTAACAACTGTTGGCTTCTCTGACGTTTCCATCCCTTTTGTCCTGCGCTCTAATGACGTGACCTACTTGCATTTCAGATCATTTGCACACATCGACCAGCTGCGTTTGTCTCGCAGTTTGCATAATTATACAGTCAAAGCTTCATGGTGTTACATTTTCTATGCCGGGTAATGTATAAGTGTTATGACGAGATTTATCTAGTTTTATAACCGCCTGAACGCATTTCAAACATTTTTGAAAATATATTCTTCAAGTGCTGTTTTTCCATAAATATTATTTCTCCATAGTGTGAGAGATTTAGAAATTTAAAACATTTTGAGACCTAAGCATGCAATTTTCTTTATAGGAATCCGGTATCAAGATTAAAGTAATGGGCAATGTAACAATTGACGGTTCGTTTCTGGAAAGTAATTTAAGCATCACAGGAACAATCAATGGAGTAGAATCCTTCATGTCTATTCAAGATTTCCAGGCCGCGAAAGGTAAGTGATAAGTATAGTAATAAAATCGATAATTCGGAGCTCGATCGTATAATCTGTATCGAGATGAAGCCTTAATCCAAAATACACTGTAACTCATGTACCACTAAAATTAAATAATATTTTCATTTAAAATATTAAAAATTTAAGATGTGCAAATTCTATCATCGAATGCCTTGCAACAAAGATCGAGATAACGCCTCTACATGCTTATTTCACTCTTTAAGCTAATACGCTTTATAAATGAAGTCATGCGCACCGATTTTGTAAACAAAAAAAATTTTTTTAAGGGTAATTGTACATTTGTTAAAAATTACTCCTCTGAAAAGCAAAATATTCCTTCAAATCAAGTCAGGGAGTATTTTTACTCTTCTGGAAAAATTCTAGCTCAATCTCTGCTTCGCAATCTAGAAAGTGTTCGAGATCTTCAATATAGCACATAGAAGATATTCGAATACCTTAAATATCGCGCCATAATTAGCAGAATATTTTGGAATAAAATGTTAGAATATCTCATAAGAAAAAATTTGAAAAAATTTTCTAGAAGAAAGTTTGTTTCTATCAAGTGAAAACATTTTCGACTACTAGAAAAAGAATACAGTCTGTAACTTATCGTTTGAAAGAATATCTTAAAATTATTTAATCACGCTACCGTCAACAGTTTTTTTTATGAGCGACTCTTAGGCACCTTTTGGTTAAGCACACTACATCCCAAGCACACTACATCTTTAAGTACACTGCATCCTAAACATATTTTACATTTTTAATAACAATATTTTTCGTTGCAATGTTTTATATTTTTAAAAATTTTCGGCTAGTAAAATAAATTATATTTTTTTTTTGTAAAATTAAACCTTCATTAATAAGGTAACATAAAACAAAAAAGAAAACAGCTACACCGGAAGAAGCAACAGGCGCCTTCTTGCGTCTGATTTTTTGGCTGCCAGCGGCATAATTAGTAATTTTAGTCCCATAAGCAAAATATGTAAATGTATTCCAAATAAGTTCTCTGTCTTGTACCGCAAAAACTATAGCATACAGAAAGATGAAATTTAGTACATTTGTAAAGAAATGATTGGGAAACACGTTGAAATAAACCGTTTTCTGATTTACACTTTAGTTCGGCTTGAAACAACTGGGTTTGAAGTGAGCGTCAGCGAGTAAAAGGCGAAGCCTCCCGACTTGCGAAACGAGTTACGGAGGTTAGCGAGCAAGGGCCAGAGTCCATTAGTAATTAAAATAAAAGTTACTTCGTCATAAATTATTTGGGTAAATATGGTTTACCTTGTTTTCACTGATGCTTCGCTACTGCGCAATTTCACAAATTTCTTGTTACAACGAAGTAATTAGTTCTATATCGCTGGCATTAATGAAAAGCAAAACCGATTCATATGTGCTGTTGCTGTTTTGCTGACAGTATCTCCATGATCGGTTTCGAATGTAATTTTTTCATCAATTTTTGCAGGTGATGTGATGTTTGAAGAAATCAAATTGCAGAAGCTGGCTTCGGAACATCTCAACTTTCAGTTTCTGAATAGCACTAATTTCACAGACTACCTCCAGAGCTCACTTGTTTCAACTAAAACAATGAAAGCTATTAACAAGTCATTTTCCTATTTGAAAGGTGAGTAGCAAGATATACAGAATATATTTTATGCTTACGTTTCCTCATAAGTCCTTATGCATCCCTTCAACTTTCGATTGAATTGTTCTAAAGCTGTAAAAGCAGGGTCTACTAAGGAGAAAACGATTATACGCTATCAATTGAGAAAGTTGGCAGCGCTTCAAGCGGCGAGTTGAAGAAGTTAGAATTCCTATCTCAAAAATAAATCAAGGTAAGTGAAAATTTAGCATGATAAGACATACGGTTTGCACATAACATGTAGACAGATGATAAAGAAAGAGATCAACGAAAATGTATAATTATTATACTACATTATTTGCTTGCCATTTTTATACAACATTTATTATTTACTGCAAAAAGGACAATTCTAAATATACATTTAAATTCGCTCATTGCACGGATTATTTTTTTTTTCATGATTATTTCTCTCAATTTCTTTCAGAAGTAGGTATTTCAGTGTAATGAATCATTTGAATAAATATAGTTTATCGTTGACCTCATTCTTTATTATCTGTATCCATTTTGTGTGTAAACCGCACATGTTTTCATACTAAATAGAGAATTCTCTAAAACTTCTCAATTGGAAATGTTCACATATCTTTCCTCGTTTTTGAGATAGGAATTCTAATTTTTTAAATTCGCCGCTAGAGGCGCTGTAATCTCTCTCAATAGCTAGCGCATAGTCGCTTTCCTATTAGTAGACCCTGCTTTTGCAATTCTAGGACATTTAAATGGAAGGTTAAAGGGATAAGGTCTTTTGAGAGAACCACGCATTTTGTAATTATATTTTCACTCCTTTGGTGCTTGTTCTCTCATATTATAGTGATTTCATATTGGAGCACATCACATTTTAATAACTTATAATGTACCATAAAATTGAAATAGTAGAATTTTTTACAGTTAGATGGCGCTGAAATACCTTCAGAAATATCATCTAACGTTTTTAATATGACAGACGATCATTACAGACCATGGATCGAAATACATGCCGGTTTTCCACAGTAGAAGAATTCTCATTTTAATGCAATATTTCTCTGACCATTCTTATAAAGATTGCGATTGCAGAGCTACAGATGAGTTCGGCAAAATGTTTCAGCAGCGCAGTCTCTATTTCATTAGACAATTTTTCTTAAGTTAAAATGGAAGGGCTGCCTGTTCTCGCTTTGTCTGAAACAGATCCAGGTACTCGATAACTAGTTTCTAACCTCTTGATTATTTAATTGTTAAGGGTGTTTGAGCATGGATATTTCTTAAATTGTCCAGTGACAATCTCGTGAGAGTGATTGAAGAAATGGTGCTCTAAAATATATTTTTCACTTTATAAAAATGCCAAGTTCTTCAATTAATAAAAAAGAGGTATGTCTGCAATGATTGTTTGATGTATTAAAAATAGCAGACGATTTCTCTGCTATATTTTTGCGAGTATAATAGTGAAACCTATCAGAAAAAAATGATACTCTTTTATATTTTCGGAACATCATATGATTTTAAAATTTGATCATTCAGTAATTAAGGTTTACTGTACAGTATTGTATTCAGAAAATTTTTATATCCCAGACTTTCACGGAAAAGACACTCCTTTTAAACAATTACATATTTTGAACAACTTTTGAACACTTTCGTAAAGGTGTGTGTGGGTACGTTGCTATGGAATTTTATGTTGTTGTTGTTGAGACCCAGACCGTCCGACCTACCAGAAAGGTGTAAGGTAACTGTATGGACGGCCGGGAAGTGCCACCCAATTTAGACCGGAACCCAGTGGGGGAGGCATCCACAGGGACCGTACCCTCCTTCCCCTACCACCAACCTCTCGGAAGGACTTACGGACCCACATGTTTAACGTGATCGTACTCCGCATGAACACGGCGGCATTTGTGGCAGCGTGCATATCTAGCGCGCAAACCACGGGGATACCGCACCCGAGATGGCCAACAGCACGCGGCGTTCCGAGGTGGTCACCCACCAAGTACTAACCGCGCCCGATGCTGCTTGACTTCGGTGATCTAACGAGAACCGGTGTTTTCAGCACGGTACGGCCGTTGGCCCCATGGAATTTTATGTGTCGAATTTCGCTTTATGTACATATCTAGAACTTGATAATATTTTTTAGTTTAGAGCATAAATTATTTGAAATTCAACATTTTTATAACATTACTTCTTATGGAAAACAATGATAATTCCAGGAACAATATCAATCAATAGTGGATTTAGATTTATTGTTTAAAATTTGTTATGTATGTTAAAGGTATTAAAGTTGAAATTGTATGTATTAACAAAAATCAGATGCATCAAATTTATCGGCTTTGATTGAGTCACTGTCAACCTACTTTTATTAATAAAATAGCCATTTCTACCCACGCATCACATGGACAAAATGGCTAGTTGTTACCAAGTAAATAATAGTTCTGAATATCAAAAACCGTTTGAAATTTAAATATAAAAATGGCACACATTTTGTAATTCAATTAAAATGAAAATTACCGTATGTAAGATAATACTTCATCTTCAATCATTGTATGTTGCCATTTTTTCAAAGTTTTAAGACATTTTAAGCAAAAAAAAAGAATAATAATTCATTAAACGATATTTCGATAATTTAATTTGAAGGATAGCCAATAAACTTTCAATATTTGAAACATAACTCGGTGACCATAGTTACCACAATGGAATCCAAGATTACAAATAAAATCAATCATAAAATCCAATAAAAAATCGTCTGCTGTGACTATAAATTAAAGTATATCGTCAAAAGTTGCTACACCAATAGAGTTTATTAAGTCATTTTTTGAATATTTCTTTCCGTGCATAATGGTATTAAAACTAATTTTGTGTGTTGAACCATTCGCTAGTTACAGCTGAAAAAATGTTGGCACAAAAAATCCGTAATTTATAAATTTTTCAAACAAAATCCCAAGATGTAAAAAAAATTCTCATTACCGATAGGTCATGTCCCACGTGT
This sequence comes from Amaurobius ferox, assembly GCA_951213105.1. Classification (NCBI taxonomy): domain Eukaryota; kingdom Metazoa; phylum Arthropoda; class Arachnida; order Araneae; family Amaurobiidae; genus Amaurobius; species Amaurobius ferox. The sequence continues at coordinate 85,427,121 of OX578153.1, forward strand.
ATGCAAAATTTCCTTAGTCACTTATAGTCTTACTGAACTTTATGATATAGATTGCTATAGTTAGGATGTAAAATATATACGATATGCATGTATGTAAAAGGCGAATGCAGCTGTACATGTCAAATTTTGAGAACAGATTTCGATGAACGTTTTATTACCTCTCATAATATTTTAACCAGTGTTTCTTTCAGGACATTTTGGCCGGGGGCGAATGTAAATTTGGGTGGGGGGAGGGGAGTAAGTTTTCCTCTATATAAATATATTTAAATATTGTCACATAACTAGAAACTAGGTTAACATAAAATATCTCAAGGGAAATTTAAAATTTAAAATGAAATAGAATAAAAAAAATGATTTCTTTAACAATAAGCAGAAGCCTATCAATTATTCAATGAGAAAAACTGAACATACTTTAACAATCTTTTTCCATGACAAGCACAGTAGTCTTGAAATGAACCAATGTTGTTATTAAAATTCTTCATATTTGTTATTAAAATTATTTAAAATATGTGGGATTGTATTAACATAATTCCATGGAAGTCGAATTCGCAAACAGTTGAACCTGATTAAACGGAATTTTAGAGGACCGGAAGAATTTTCCGTCTTAAAAAGGCTTCCTTTTCATGCAAGTCATGTAAGGAAAAGCGAAGTTTAAGGTTTAGCTGGAAATGGGGATATTTCAAATGCAATTTCTCACCTATACATAAGACTTTAAAAATTATGAAAAGTGTATTTAGACATATCTGGTTACTGCTATATTATTCAATAATAGTTAATTTAAAATATGCATACACGTATATTTTTTCATACTGCAACCACAAGAGTATGTGTAAATAAAATTATAGTGTACCTCATGCCCTTAACGGTTAGCTTATTACCATACCTTAAAGCCCAGATGAATTGACTTACAAGCAAAATATTATTGCTTACTATGAAATAAAAAATTGAATTAAAAAAAACATGGTTTATTGAGATGAACTTTTAAAATAATCCAACATGGTTTTTTGAACATGTCTTATTAACGATGCGACATTCAGTTAAAAATCATGCATTGATTAATATTTCTAGCATTTCAGAATCTCCCTGATTAACTGAAAATTCTTGAAATTCTGAAACAGGTTTCAGAAAATCGTAATATAATGTAATAGAAAGGTATGTGAAAAATGGTTTTCTTGGAAATAAATGGCTAATATAGTTAAATGTTTTTTCCATTCCTTGTTCGTTACAACAGGTGCTTTACTAACAAATTATTTTAAATTAGCCGTCCGTTTGCGAATTTTGTGCAGGTTTCATTCCACACAGGGAAAAATAACATAAAAATACCATATTTTTGGACTGGGCTAAAAATATTTTCCGCTTCTTATAGTATACCGTTTCAAACAGGTTTGACTGGATTGATTTGAATGGAATAATATTTCTGTCACGATAAAATATACATTATTAAATCAGACGATTTTAAAAAGATTTAATTTTCATTCCATAGGTGCTGAAATGGAGTGCAATGGCTTTTTAAATCATGTTTCTCTTCCCAGCGTTGCCACTACCAATACAAAGCAAAAAATTTCGGTACCCATGAAGTTTAACACATTGATTTCATTCAAAAGAATTGACGTGAAGAGCTTCTTCAGTGGCATACGGCTGGATGACGTTGTATACTGTGACGAAATGAAAAATGTGTCAAACAAAAATTTCGACGGGTAACGTATCTATTTGCTGAAATTCCATTATATATCATATGTTAGTTTTCAAGTGTTTATGTTGTCTATACTAGAGCGATATATTTTTAACATGTTTATGCTTTAAAACGATAAAACGGTTTGTGGATTCTGTTATCTTCCATATTAGCCTGATCCTACCTTGGGAGAGCCTTCTTTAGGCGGGTTCTGTCAATATGAATTTCGTCAATGTAGCATCCTGAGCATCCCTTATGGAATTTTATATTGTCTGTGTGTTAAGACATACATTGTTGTTAATAATAGTCATTCGCAAAATTGTGGTTTATAGAAAGTTATATTGCTTGATTGGAGATCTCTGCTATTTCATGCTGATAAGTACTTAAAAAGTTTTTAACCGGTATGAGTTTTTAACCGGTATGAGTGTCTATGCCAGTCACTAAGGATTTCAACTTCCAGATCAAAATTTTCTTTAAAACACCTATTTCTTTAGAAATAGCTATAGATAGAACTTAAATTATGACTGATATACACTCATGTCCTAAAGTTAAGCATAATTCGTAAAATGCAAAAAATTCGGAGTTAATATGGATACAATGGTTCACAATCAGTTGTGGAGAATCGTGGGACGAAGGTAAATCATTATACATATACAAAACAGTTCAGTCGATGCCGACATGAGCAAAGCACCGGCCTACCCCGGAACGAGTATGAAACGGTCTCGAGCGGCATGGCCAGTTGAGACAGAATTCCGCAATTGCTGTGGTACGGAGCGTTGTTAACAATCAAAAAGGACGAAAGATGTTACAAAGATGCCAACTGGACATGTTTTTGAAGGGGCGAATTATTGGAATGCTGGAATTCGGTCGATCCCTAACCGAAACGTCTCGAATTCTGAATGTGCCTCAGAGAGTGATCTCCAGACTGTGGCAGCGGTTTCAAACCACTGGAGATGTTACCAGACGACCAGTACTAGGTCGGGCAAGGGTAAAAACCGCTCGGCATGACCGATATTTAGTGATAACTGCGCGACGTCAGACGAACCGTTCTACCAGACAACTGGGTTCAGCCCTGACAGCCGCCACAGGAGTCACTGTTTCCAGACAAGCTGTTTATAGGAGACTCAGATACGTTGGTGTCTATGCCAGACGACCAGCAGTTTGCATCCCCCTGACGTCTGCACAGAAACGCCCGCGTTTACAGGGGAGTTTGGAACATCGGCAGTGGAGTGGACAACAGTGGGGCAATGTCATGTTCAGTGACGAGTCCAGGTTTAGCCTGGAAAGGTTCTCGTCGTACCACGATCTGGAGAGAACGTGGAACGCGTTTTCACCAGAGAAACATCACAGAAAGACATCGTTTTCCGTTTGGGGGAGTCATGGTTTGGGCAGGCATCATGATGGACGGCCGCACAGACCTCCACATCTTTGACACGGGGTCGGTTACCAGTCAAAGATACAGAGACGAAGTCCTTGAGCCTACCGTTCGATTGTTTCGATTGCTGTTGATACTGATTTCATATTCATGGATGATAACGCGCCTCTTGACCGTGCGGCCTTGGTCGACGACTTCCTTCAAGCTGAAGATATCCAGCACATTGGCTTGCCTACTCCCCTGATCTGAATCCAATAGAGCATGTTTGGGATATACTCGGGAGACATCTTGCAGCCCTCCGCTATCCACCAAGTACCGTTCCGGGATTGAAAACTGCTCTCCATGAGGCTTGGAACTCTTTGAGCACATAACCCACCCAAACCCTCATCGAAAGTATGGGAATTGGTTGTGCAGCATGCGTGGCTACCCGAGGTTTCCACGCACCGTATTAAACTGCAGCATCACATTGTTTTAACCATTCTGTTTCACTGAGGTTGACGCTCGTCTTGTGGCCCTTTTTCTATCAACACTTTTCTTTGGATAATAAAAGTCGTTATATTTTCCTTGTTTTGCATTGTTTTCTTCTTCTATAACCCTATTGCACCCGCACACCGCGTTTCCCTTCATTCCGATGTAGATTTCCTGAAATTTTCACATAAACAGCAACTATACTTAACTTTTGGACATGGGTGTAGATTCTGCAATAAATTCTAGTGGGAGTAGATGTCTCCATAAGGATTTTCACTTCTGGTTCTGGAGAAGGTACTTCCGGTTTTCCTCGAAATTTCGCATGACGGCACGAAATAAGTGTTCGAACGAGTAATAAAATTCATAATACTTGTAAAATATGAAGCGTACGATACGTATCACCGTATGACTGTTCTTTTCTAAATTTCTTGTTTTATTTGTTTTTGTATCTATTTGTTATAATAGAAACGAAACTGTAATGGAAGCTAAAGTGAACATTTTCATTCGCAGGAAAGTTGTGTCTACAAATCTAAAAATGTACGGCACCATAGGTGGGATAAACATCACAGACTTAGGATTAAATGCGTTTAACAAAAGTAGAAACAATACAGTGGAAAAAGGAATGCTTTTCAAATCGACCATAGAAGCAAAAGAGTGTAAGTTTTTTTTTGTATTTGTATAGTTATTACATATCTAGCAGTTTTAGAGTTTAATAATAAGAAAAGTTATTTACATTTATCTATCTCCCTATCTATCTATCTATCTATATATATATATACATACACACACACTACCTGACAGTGAAAATGAGACACCAGAGAAGAAGTGCGTAGAAAAATATGCAAATTGCAGAGTAGACGCAGCTCACCGAGTTATGTAAATGATGCGAAATGCGAAACTGCCCTGCACACGTTGAGTGAGAAGTAAGGGAAGGAACCTGCAGAATCGGCAATAGTCGCGCCGCTCTATCTGCGAAGGAAATTCTTTTGTATTTCTTTTTGTCTCAGAGGAAACGTGTACAGTGCGCGAAAAAAGTATACGGACAAGCGAAAACTCGCCAAATCTAGAAATCTTTTAGACTGAAATGTATGCAAATTTCTTAAGTAAAAATATTGATAAAATTAAGTTCTTTTTCATGTAAATTAGTTAAATTTTCCAAAAATAAATATGTATAAATTTCCTTTATAAATTTTAAACCCATATGATCTTGGAAAAAAGTATAAGGACAACTGTTTTTTCATTTAAAATGATAGTAAAATTTGCATATTTGAAAGCAGAAAATGACCATTTCAAATATAAAGACTGGGTTCCTGACCAAAATTCACACTTCCCTCATTTCTTCACGATTTTTGTACGATGCCAGAAGGAACTCATTTGTCTGACCTTGAAAAGGGGGAAATTCTTGCTTTTAAAGTATGTGGATTGATTGGGCATGAAATTTTGAAAAAAAATTAAAAGATCTAAAACTGTAGTTTATAATTTTCTAAAAGAACCTAGAATATATGGGATGAAAAAATGAACTGGAAGAACTGGAACTTCTGTCGATGCGTTAGAACAGAAATTCTAACGCATCGACAGAAAATAATAGTTGTCAGAAGAGCTTGCGAGAAAAAAGAAACTACAAATGAAGTTAGCAGAAATTTGTATTTACCATGTTCCACACGAACAGTTCAAAATCTCTTGAATAAACATCTGAATATTTGGTATGGAAAGTTAATGTCACGTTCGCTTCTTAAAAAGGAACATAAGGAACGAAGAGAGAAATTTTCAAAAAAATGCATTTCTCTCGGTCTAAAATGGATTGATGTAATCTTTTCGGACGAAAAGAAGTTCAATCTTGATGGGCCAGATGGTTTTCACTATTTTTGGTATAATCTGCGTAAAACCAGAGAAGTTTTTTCCAAACGTCAATACGGTGGGGGCACAGTAATGATCTGGGGCGCTTTTGCAGCAAACGGAACCATGTCTATCATCTTTATCAACTACAAAATGAACGCTGATAAATATGTTGATATGTTAGGCGAATATTTGCTACCTGAGGCCTCACTAATTACTTCAGGAGATTATGTTTTCCAACAGGATAACGCTTCCATACACGTTTCTAAGAGTGCAAAACTTTGGTTTGAAGCTAATTCAATAAATTTACTGGATTGGCCGGCGAGGAGTCCCGACCTCAATCCAATAGAAAATTTATGGAGCCTTCTAGCCCGAGAAGTTTATAAAAATGGCACACAATATTAGTGTAAACAGGATCTTGTGTTAGCCATCAAACACGCTTGGAATAACATTTCCTTAGACTAAAATAATTTTCAGCATCAATGACCTCTCGGCTTATTCAAGTAATTCGAAAAAACGTTGTTTTCTTGATTATTAAGGGAAATATTAAGTAATTTAGAGCGTGTCCCTATACTTTTTTCTATATTTTCTTTAGTGGTAATCTTTAAAAGGTCAACTTTTGTAAGGTTCATATTTGTTGTTTAATGTGTTATAAATGTTATTGTATAATTTCATATTAGAGGTCAGAAATATAAAAAATTCATTTGATAAAGTGAAAATAAAGTATATTTTCATTCAATTATACGTTGTCCTTATACTTCTTTCGCGCACTGTAGTAGTAGTAGTAGAGAATGCCAGGCCTCCGCTAACAGAGGCAGTCCCAGCAGACAGACGATTTCACGAGGGGTATGGTGATCGGACTCGGAAGGTCAGGTTGGTCCATACGTCAAATCTCAGCGGATAGCCACCTATACGCCTCCACGGTACACCGGCGGTGGCGGAGATGGTTGGAACAAGGGAATGTAGCACGGTTGAGGAGTGCCTGTACGGCCAGAGCGACGTCAGCACGCGTAGACCAACGCATCCGCCTGCAAGCATTGACGGCCCTGAAGACCACTTTCGTCGCCCTTTTGCAGCATGTGCAGGACACCCTTGATACTCCCATATAGACCAGGACTATATTATCCGCCGATTAGTCGCTGGCAACCTGCATTCATGGCGCCCTATAAGAAGACTGCCATTGAACCAACAGCACAGACGTGTCGGGATAGAGCCACGTGGGCGGAGGAATGACACATGGTCGTGTTCTCAGACGAGACACGCTTCTGTTTTAGCAATGACAGTCGTCGTGTACGAGTATAAAGCCGAAGTGATGACAGGTCCAATCCTGTCGCATCTGTGGAACGTTACATCTCGCGACAACGTGGCATCATGGTTTGGGACGCCATCGCCTACGATATCAGGTCACCTCTGGTTCGTATTGAGGGCACTAGAATGGCGCAATGATACGTGGATGACGTGCTGCTGCCGGTGACACTACACTTCCTTCAGAGGTTACCCAATGCCATTTACCAGCAGGATAACTCCCGACCATACACGTCACGCATCAGCCAACATGCCCTGCAAAGTTCCCAGCTGCTTCCCTGGCCACCAGCCTCCCCTGATCTCTCACTAATTGAACACTTCTAGGACGTGATTGGACGTCGCTTGCGTGCACTGCTACCGCCACGTTTAGAAGACGAACTCTGGCAAATGGTTGATAGGGAATGGGCAGCCATCCCTCGGGACACCATCCGCATGCTCATTGAATCTGTACCTTGACGTTTTGCTGGCTGTATCGCCGCCTGCAGTGGTCCTACAACTTACTCATCAGACGGCGTTATCGCTCAGTGTATAGGTGTATCATGTTGCAATAAATATCACTAATTGTTCGTTGCTGTCTCTCTCTCTGTTTGCCGATTTTCGTCACTTTCTGCCCTCTACTTCTTGGTGTCCCATTTTCACGATCACGTAGTGCATATATATATATATATATATATATATATATATATATATATACTATGTATGCTCTGGTTCGAAATGCATATCCTAGCCAAATCGTTCTCGTGTGCATAAAAGGAACAATAGAAGAAGAAAAATTCCACATACAGCTCAATCTCCCTGTGGATGCCTCCCCCACTGGGTTCCGGTCTAAATTGGGTAGCACTTCCCGGCCGTCCAAACAGTCACCTTACACCTTTCTGGTAGGTCGGACGGTCTGGGTCACTTTTCGTCACTTTCTGCTCTCTACTTCTTGGTGTCTCATTTTCACTATCACGTAGTGCATATATATATATATATATATATATATATATATATATATATATATATATACTAAGTATGCTCTGGTTCGAAATGCATATCCCAGCCAAATCGTTCTCGTGTGCATAAAAGGAACAATAGAAGAAGAAAAATTCCACATACAGCTCAATCTCCCTGTGGATGCCTCCCCCACTGGGTTCCGGTCTAAATTGGGTGGCACTTCCCGGCCGTCCAAACAGTTACCTTACACCTTTCTGGTATTACCGAAGTCAGGCAGCATCGGGCGCGGTTAGTACTTGGGGGGGGTGACCACCTGGGAACACCGCGTGCTGTTGGCACATTTCGGGCGCGGTAGCCCGGTGGTTTGCGCGCTGGATTTGCACGCTGCCACAATTGCCGCCGTGTTCATGCGGAGTACGATCACATTAAACATGTGGGTCCGTAAGTCCTTCCGAGAGGTTGGTGGTAGGGGAAGGAGGGTACGGTCCTTGTGGATGCCTCCCCCACTGGGTTCCGGTCTAAATTGGGTGGCACTTCCCGGCCGTCCAAACAGTTACCTTACACCTTTCTGGTAGGTCTGACGGTCTGGGCCTCAACAACAGCAACACCTTTCTGGTAGGTCGGACGGTTTGGGTCTCAACAATAACATACAGCTCAATCTGAGAATTGTGAATAGCAATCGAAGAAATTTTTCTAACTAAATTCTTTATTTAGCTTTAAAATTTTCTGTTTCCTACAAGTTAGCAGTATGTCTTGCTCCAACAAGACTACTGGTTATATATTTTACCACGTACTTTATCCCGCAGTTTTCTTTATCCAAGTAATTTATCCAAGAGTATTCTACATTAATTTATAACCAATATTGCTTTAGATTTTTCATTATTTTAAAATATGTGATATTTATTTCTCCAAATGTCTCTTAAATTAAGGGTATTTTTGATTTGATATTTTGCCGCGCCCCCCTACCGCAATGGAATTTATTCACCTTTTTCTTAAAGAAATGTATAGCTATTAATGTAATTTGCTAATAATATAGTGTGCCAATAATGTGATTTACTAATAATGCAATTTACTAATAATTTAATTTAGTACTAATGTAATTTACTAACATTGTAATTTAGTACTAATGTAATTTACTAACATTGTAATTTACTAATAATTTAATTTACTTAGTACAGGTTGATTTAAACAGTACACTCGATGAAGTGGAGTTACAAAATCTTGTTTATCTCAATGAAACTATGTTTCTGAAGAGTCTGGTTGCACCTTCACTTGCTGTGAACAACCTCATCGTAAAGGGACAGATAAATGAGTGCTATTTGGAATTGGTAATTGTGTTTTTCGCTATTTAGACATGAATTATTTTTTCGGAACCGTTATTGGTTGGAATTCCAGATCTCAGCTAATACTCTGAAATACAAAGCCAATATTAAATGTAAATTTATGTGGTACATACATTTTTCAATTAAACCATAACTTATTTAGCCGCATTAATTTTTAAATACAGAACACGACTTTGTACAAAAGAGATAAAGAAAAAAAAATAACACAACGTAAAATACAGTGTAAATACAATATACAACATAGGCGATCTTTTCAAAACATCTTGTTTTCTTTATTAAATAAATCCTATAATGTGTTTCTTTAGATCGATCAGAATGACAATTTAAATTTTGCATTTTATTTGTACGGTATTTTATCTTATATTCTATTTATTTATTATATATTACTGGTAGCTAAAATAATGTCATAATATTATTTTTACGTGAATTTATTCCGTAAACCATCTATTTCTCAGGTTCTATTATAGATAGTGTTCAGATAATGATTGATATGGGTTCATCATTAAATTTCTAAGGATAATGAAGGGTTAACTCATGGGCATATGCAGAATTTTGTCCAGAGGATGTTAAAATCGATTGCATCCAAAATTTGGAGATAACTATGAACCTTTCATGTTAAGAGTTTCGAAATTACAAAGCAGGTATCCTGTTTACAGATGCCGGTATTAGTCTGTAATACCCCCTCCCCCCCATATTTTAAATCTAACCTTTCCATTTAATAACCTTGATAATTGGCATGCAAATGTAAATTTAGATGTCCAACAACAACAAACTGATTAAAATGTGCAACATGTAAACATTGGAAGGGTGGGTGGGTGGTGGTGGGGAATAAATTCAGTCAAAAATAAAACATATATAAACAAATATAATAGTGTAGGATATTGAAATGTGTATACGAAGACATGGAGAAAAATGGCAAACTTTTGTTTCTTGACTGCACTGAGGAAGGGGCTGGCAAAACGTGAAATTTTCGTTTTTTCATAGCTTTGGAAGAAGAAATGAACGAAAAATTCTGAAACACCTTTTAGGAATCCCGACCTAAATATGAAAAATAACAGGTATGCTTCAGATCGATTAAGAAAATAAGTCGTTCAAAAAATGAATGTAGTGAGAGAATATGAGGGTTTAAAAATAAAATAAATAATAAAAAATATCGAATTGAATGGGGTATCAAAAAATCGGACATCGAGATTAAGACAAAAACAACAATTTTTTTATATTCGCATAAATTTGAGGAGGAAGAAAAAAAATATTTTTCCTTTATTTTGTAAAGTAATGTACGTAAAACGTCGTAACATTTATTTGGAAACAAACCAAAACCCAAATACAGGAAAGATATCACAAACTCTTCAGTTTAATGAGTGAGTGAGTGAGTAAGAGTGAGTGAGTGAGTGAGTGAGAGAGTGAATAAGAGAGAGAGAGTGAATAAGAGAGAGAGAAAGTGAGTGAGTAAGAGAGAGAGAGTGGGTGTGAGAGAGTGGGTGAGAGGAAGAGTGTGTAAGAGAGAGAGAGTAGGTGAGAGTGGGTGAGAGAGAGTGTGAGAGTGAGAGAGATAGACAGAGAAAGTGTGTCAGAGTGAGAATGTGTGTGTGTGTGTGTGAGAGTGAGAGAGAGAGAAAGAGAGAGAGAGAGATTAATAAAATGAGGTTGAGAGAAAAACAGAAAAATATTTGAGTAGGGTGCCAAAAAATCGAACACATCAAGACTGAGAGAAAATTATCACATTTTTAATTTTTTGAAAAGTAAGAAATCGAATTCTCGTTTTTTTTTCGGTTGCAAGAAAAGTAATAAACACACATCTGAAAAAATTTGCAGATGTATTCAAATACAGGAATAATAACATGGACGTTTATGGTTAATTAGGAAACGAGTGGGAGGTAAAAAATATAAGGGATTGGGAATATGAAAATTAAAATATATTTTAAGAAATAGGGATCATTTTAGACAAAGAAAAATTACAATTTTTTTCATTTATTCAGCCATTGAAACTGAACAAACGCATCTGAAACAATACTAAAATGGTTTCTAAAATATGTCGTTTCAACAAATAAAACCTGATATTTTTCATCTACAACTAAAATAAAAAAACTTCTATTCGAAAAAGACGCAAATGATTGATTTGTTACACCGAAAAATAGTTTGTATGCTGTGCAATAGATAACGCAATCTATCTGTAAACTTGTCTGTAGCGCCATCTATTGCGCATTATCCGAACTATTTCTCTTAGCAGCAAATCAATCATTTACGCCTTCAAGTAGAATAAGTTTTAGTATTTTATTTGCAGGCCAGGAAATTGATACTTGTACAAGTTGCGACGTTTAGCTGTGCACTGAGCTAATTCTGAATCTGGAAATAAGAACTCTACGTGTGGTAACCATGTATATACGAGTATAGGTTTACACCAAAGTATGTACCAAAGTATACACCAAAGGATAGGATTTTTAAACTGTTTCAAGTTCGAAAAGCATTTTATAGCTATTCTACCTATTTGGTATAAACCTTTTAGTGTTTCTCTTTGCGTCCAAAGTCTTTAAATTTTTGCGCAACACTCAGAGTGCAGCTCGAGACATCATAATCATAGATTCTATTTACATCAAAAATGTGTTTTTAAAAACTGTTACTAAACATTGCCATTTCGACAAATAAAATCTGGTGAAAATAATTCCCAGTGAGGGTCGTATCCACAGAGACAATACCCTCCTTCCCCTGCCACCAATCTCTCGGAAGGATATGCGGATCCACATATTTAACGCTCCCATATTCCGCTTGAATACGTGGACCATTTGGTTAGCGCTGGGAATCGAACTTGGGTCGTTCGAGTACAATCCCCGTGCTCAAGCCACTGGACTGTCCCACCCCTTTCCCACACATTTTGTCCCGCGCAGACCTTTTTAGACATTAGTTGACAACAGAATCTCTGCCACTTTTAATATGTGTGATTTAGTTAGGGCCCATATGTACTTTGGGAATAATGGACTAATTTTTGTGAAAGTGCCCTTTAGTTTTCTATGCTTCTGCTGAGTCTTTGGGGCTCCGCACGGAGCACAGATGCAGGTATAGATTCTCTTTGCCCTAGAAGGAGAAATCGTACATATCTTGGGCATTGTGCAGAGTGCACACACACAAAAAAAATTGTAGTATAACTTCTAGAATATTCCCTAACTAAAATGCCCTCTGAAAATTTGAAGACTTTCTATAAGAAATCTGCTTATAACTCCCCATCTATTTTATGGAACTTCTCAGAATTCATTCTTTTTACATAAGATTTTTTATTTTAATATTTAATGAATTAATTGTAATATGATTGCATAGTTAATTTTATAGTTAATTAATTGTATTCAAATGATTGTAAACGTAATTTATTTATTTATTTATTTATTTATTTTTTTCTTAAAAGGAGGATAGGGGATCAATAGAATCCTACGGTAGAATACAACTTTTATCTTTCGGGTACCCAGAACGGTACCCAGGTAACGCTTTTTGCAGAAGTTCTATTGGAAGAGGGAAAACAAGTATTTCAAAAGTTATCGCAATATTGGTAGTGTTATAAAAATGGGTATATTCAAAATCGCAGGGCTTCAGCATTTGCCTAATTTTCTTATGGCAAAAGATTACCCGGTATTTTCCAGAACAATATTTTATGAACAATCACAAATCACAAGCCATTTATTCTAACTCTTTGCTAAAACTGCAGTTAAAAATTTATTATGAATTAAACCTTTATCAGCAAAAATGTAAGGGCATCAACTGATTTATTTCTTTTAATCTTGGAGGCAAAACGAACCTTCTAGGGGATAAAAAAGACAGACAGGGCTGGAAGCGAGGTGCAACCTGGTGCACTTCCATAATAATTTATCTGGAGATTTTGAAAATAATTATGAAAAAGTTATAGTGATTTGACTACTAAATTTATCAAAAATTTGACAGTAAAACAAATGATTAAAAATATAAATAAAAATAAGATGATTGGATGAAATTAAAAGGAAAACAAAAGCTAATTAAAGATTGAGATTTTTCAAAATTACAACATAAGAAATCTATGAAAACTAAAACGTGCAGTAAACCATTCCGTCTGATCGGACGATCGAGCCTTTTTGGGTGATTATATGTATTATTACAAAGTGCATATGAATAGATGGTATGGGCATCACATTTTAAAAATTAATGTGCACCACCTTTAAAGTTCCACCAAACTAACAAATTAGACATTTATAAATATACCAAATGTAATAATACTTCTGTGTGTTTCCAGTTATGTAAAAGTTTAAATTGTTTTTATTAATATAAGCATGGGAGAAAATACACAATTGTGGATGAATGTTCTAATTCCAAAATTTTTTGTATATTTTTTGTCTTTCATGTTGCATGACATTTATATCAGATTTTTTGTGATCATATTCTTTTAACATTGCGATAATATATTGATTTTGCCAAAATTGTGTTCAAATCCCAATTACTTGAAATGGCATTAACATGTTCTGTAAGGAATGACTTCTAATTAAATTAACAATTTTTCAGGGGGTGCTTTAGCATCCCCCTGACCCCCCCCTCTCCAAATAAGCCCATGGGTTCACTAAGGAACTGCACTTCTAGTTCTTTTTCTTTCTCCCCGGTTTAAATATTTTTATTTTACTTGAAACATCTATTTCTCAAGATTGGTAAAAAATAAAGCCTAAATGATAACTGATATATGGATTCAGCATTAAATTCTAATGGAGGTAGTGTGGTTATTTTCACAGATTTTTTTTCTACTTCCGGTTAAAAAAATTTCTTTGAAACATTTATTTCACAGGATTGGCTATAGATTGGGTTTTAATGATTACTGATATCGATTGAGCATCAAATTCTGGAAGAGATTAAGGGATTCACTAAGGATTTCCACTTCTTGTTTAAAAGATGCCACTGCCGATTAAAAAATTTTCATTCTTCTTGAAACATCTATTTCTCCGGATTAGCTATGGATAGAGCTTAAATGATATGATATGGATTTAGAATCGAATTTCTAAAAGGGTTAGGGGTTCACTAAGAATTTCAGGTTTTGGTGATGTCACTTCTGGGTTTCCGAAAATTCGAATTATTATTCTAAATAGGTATGTAGAAAACAATAAAAATGCTTAATATTTCTGTCAAAAATAAAGTGTATACACAATTTGCCTCCAAACGAACTTTATCGATTTTTTGCTTTTTTTGTATTTTGTATAATTTTATATTTTGGTTTCTGGATTTAACGGTATTTCAAACAGCAATTATTTTGGCAAGTGTTGCCATATGCACAAACTGACTTTTACATTAAAATAACTTCTATACAAACTAGCACTGTAACTTTATGTAACTAGATCATCTCATCAAACTGTTTCTACATCAGTACCTTTGAGACATCAAAACAATAATCAAAGTGAGATAGCACGATATATTAATATGTACGAAATCAAAGTACGTTTTTCCATTACTGTAATCATTTGATAACATTTGAAAGTTAGGAACAGAAAACAATTCTAATTCTATTATTATTTGCCAAATTCACTTAACAAAAATTGAAAAATTAAAATGGAAAATTGCAAAATTAATTCCATGTAAGAACTGAAAGAATCGACGTGAGAAAGATTTCTTGCTAAATTTTTTAATTAACATGAAGTCTTCCTGTTCTTTTTAAATGTAGCTGAATTTCATCACTTACAATACAGATCGGTACATATTTTTTACAATATAATTTTACCCACAGTTTGGTCAACTATTTTGTACTAATGTCGTCGTAATTCATCCACATATTTTATTAGATTATTTATCAATAAATATCATGCCAATATATTATATCGGATTGTGGTATCTACCAGTAGTATAAAAATAATTAAATATATATAATTTATCCTTTAATAATTTCTTTTAATATTAGACTTTGGTATTTGTTAAATGAGCAAGTTGTAGTTTTTAGCTGAACTTGTGATATAGAATACTAGAACGAATTACTCGGCGTAGCTCGAGTCGAAAATAAACGCCCATTACTATCTAATTCACCAAGCACGCTATCCGCAAAGCAAAAATGAAAACTTTACGGCCTTTTAAAATTTTAATTGCTAACCTTAGCAGTTATCGTACAAACGTGAATTTTTTAGGGAATACTTACAATACTGTTACAATCTTATATTTCAAAATTCAAATTTCTACTTGTAAAACTTGGGATTTTAAATTTCTGAATTTTATATAGTACTACTGAAGCGTCATCCGTCTGGAATTTTCGGTTTCACGAGCGTGGCATTCATCTATGATCTTGCCGCCGTGTCTCGAACGAATTCCGAGCTGCATTTTTCTCCATGTGTGTTATAGTGCTTTTAGCGACTGCGGAGGAAATTCGAGCCTATAAAATAACTCAAAAAATAATTCGAAATTAGAAAAATAACGCCGATGTACACCTATTCAAGTCCTGAAGTACATGTGTACCAATTTTCACGGTCGTACTGTGCTTAGATTCTATGCTATAAACTGCATATCCAGACAGTTAGAAATCTTCCTTTATTAAGTAAAATAGTAAAATATATAGCTATTTTGCTAGATAGGCAAATAATGTTGCCAACATGTGATAGAATCTCATGTCAAGAACCATAATAGAAGTTGATTGGATATCAACTTCTACGGGTACCTTACTATTGAAACGTGATCGCATATGTATGAATGTGAAAGCTAAATCGAAAGGCCTAGGAGGTCGCTTTTTTTTTAAAAACGTAGGTACCGAACCGAAGGTGTGTCCTCCACATTAAAAAAATCCAAAAATTTAATAGATTTTTAAATATTTGTAAAAAAAAACTTTTTCCATGTTAATTACATGCATGTGATCGCTATGCAGAAGTCATTACTCGACCTGGAAGGTCGCAGTTTGTCTTAAAACGTAGGAATCAAATTGAAGGTGGTGTTGTTGAGACCCAGACCGTCCGACCTGCCAGAAAGGTGGAAGGTAACTGTTTGGACGGCCGGAAAGAGCCTCCCAATTTAGACCGGAACTCAGGGGGGGGAAGCATCCACAGGGGCCGTACCCTCCATCCCCTACCACCAACCTCTCGGAAGGACTTACGGATCCACATGTTTAGCGTGATCGTACTCCGCACGAACACGGCGACAGTTTTGGCAGCGGAGGGAGTCGAACCCGGGCCTTCCGAGTGCAACTCCCGCGCGCTAACCACTGGACTACCGCGCCTTCGAATCGAAGGTGTGTCATCTCTTTTCCCATGTTTATCGCTTATGTCTGTATTCGAACGCTATACCCAAACCCCTACTCGGCCTAGACGATCGCAGCTTGTTTTAAAACATTATCAAACCGTAGGTTTGTCTTCTATATTCCAAAAATCCAAAAGTTTAATAGATGTTTAAATTTTTGTATAAAGACCTTTTCCGATATTAATCGCTTATGTATGTATTCAAAAGCTATATTGAAGCTCCTACTCGGCCTAGAAGGTCGCAGCTTGTTTTAAAACGTAGGTATCGAACCGAAGGTGTGTCCTCTACTTTCGAAAATTGAAAAATGTGTTAGATTTTTATATATTTGTAAACAAACCCAAACAGCAGGAATGCCACAACTCACCTCTATCAACAGATTGTTTGCAATCGGTTGTGTAGGGCCCTGATAAGTTTCACAAATGCCAAGTATTTTTTAATGAATCTAAAGCCCCCTTTTTTTACTATAACCTTTTTATTTATCCTTTAAAAATGAACAGTGTCAAAGCCAGGAAAAGATTATCGGTCAGAGACGACAAGAAAAAAAAGCGTACACGATATCATGGTAACCAGCATGTTCAATACATCTGCTTCATCTAGGAAATTTATTAAGAATTTTCCTAAAGTAAATTGTGTTATTGTAGACAAAAATTTTAATAGTTATGCGATCGTGGATGAAAATCTGTCATTTATTGCTATTTGTCATTTATCTGTCATTGCTAACAAAAGTAAACTTCACCTGTGAATTGATAAGTTTTAGGAAAAATTCTAAAATGGTGGGAAATAAACAAACAAACAAAAAAAAAATTGCTTCTGATTTGAACACAAGATTCACTTTGGTTATGAGAAGTATTGGAAAAGGACTTATGGATTTACCTCCACCAGTATTTACAACCAATTATGGACCAATTACCACCAATTATGGATTTACCTCCACCAGTAAGCAGATGACAGGTTTGGTATGTCATAATGTGCTGTTACATACAGTGTTTCTGAAGAAAACATGAAAAAGGCATTTGAAACAGATATAGAATTAACTGGATTTTAGCTACTAGCATCAACGGGATAGATTAAACTGTTTCTTGTTTAATACTGTTATTTGCAAAGTTAAAACATTTATATGGATTGTACGTAGTGCGTATGTAAAATAACGGATTTTGATAATTTCTTTCATATTTTATGGCTAATATTATTGAGTTTAGAGTTTAAATTTGAATTATTTCCAGATAACTTGTACTAAAAATTATTATATATATGTATATATATATATATACATAAATGAAATGCAATCGAAGTCTATCAAGTGAAACAATAGCTTATATATATATATATATATATATATATACACATACGTATACATTTATCTATATATGTATATATATATGTATATATATATAGTATATACATATATATATATAGTATATATATATATATAGTATATATATATATATATACATATATATATATATATTCACTTTATTCCATTTATTCAATTTCCAAACTTCATGAGAGCTAGAAAAGGCCTAGCTCATCGTGCTACACTTGGTTTCTGTTTTGCAAATTTTCACCTTTACCTTCAGTTTACAAGTAAATTCACTTTGGTATTTCTCGGGTATATATTACAAGTAATCATAAAAAATCACCAATTATATATATATATATATATATATAATTACATATATATATATATATATATATATATATATAATTACACACATATATATATATATATATATATAATTACATATATATATATATATATATATAATTACAGGTCCTGGAAAATTCGCTGTTTCTGAATGAATCTTCTCAGAACCTGACTGCTACTAGTTATGTGAATACGCTGGTTGTCCAGGGAAATTTAATTGCGGCGTATGTCGACGGAATGTGGATGCCCAGTGTAATTAAGACTCTGAGCGAAAGTTCTCCGGACATACTTGGTGATGAGTTAATTTTCGAAAATATCAAAGCCCACAATATTGAGATTATGAAGTCTATGAACGATTTGTATATTGATTTTCTTATGAGCGATGTTGTCAAAAGAAATACTACTCAGGTAAGAAACTTTTTACTTTTCTACTTTCTTATATTATTGAACTATAAAATGTGTTCGGCGATGCCTGGTATTTTAAATACACAAACTTTTGATTAAAATTGCATTGTACTATACAGGGTGTCCCAAAAAGATTGAAATGCGCTTTAATTCTTTACCTGTTGGAGATAGGTGGACAATGTAAATTGCAAAAATGTTGAAAGTAAGGTAGGAAATAAGACTACGTTAATGAAATAGTCCTCCCATTCATTTTCAAAAAGTTACACTTTTTAGATTTTTATACGTCCCCCTTAGACACATTTTATCAATCAGAATTTTTTTATTTTTAATGCAACAAGATCATTAAAAAAACCGCATATCTGTATCTTTAAAATTGAGCGAGTTATATTTAATTGAAAATTGAACATTGTGAATGGGGACCCTATATCAAATTAGAAATGCAAATTTGTGACATATCACAAAAAAGATAAAACTGAATGATAATACATAGAAGACATTTTTGCTTATTCCGCGTACGCTCACGATGCAATCACCGATTCTTAAGTACTTTTCAATAACTAAGTACTTTTTCAATAATTAAGTACATTTTTTTTATATAAGCAATTTCCATCTTCAATTTGTTTATGATCCCTATTTTCATTGGTGAAACAGCATGGTAAGGAAAAGTGGCATAAGTCAGATTTCTTCCTTTATCATAATTCAGTTTGATTTTAAAGATACAGATATGCGGCTTTTGAATGATCATGTTGCATGAAAAATAAAAATTTTCTGATTGACCAAATGTATCTAAGGGGTTCGTATAAAAATTTAACAAGTGTATCTTTTTATAATGAATGGGAGGACTATTTCATTAACGTAGTCTTATTTCCTATCTTACTTTCAACATTTTTGCAATTTACATTGCCCACTTATCTCCAACAGGAAAAGAATTAAAGCGCGTTTCAATCTTTTTGAGACACCCTGTGTACTCTGTATGTAGAACAGGTACACCTGTATAGCGAATTCTCGAACAACAAACTCTTTTACGATACGCCTTCCTAGAACAAAAATAAATTATTTGCTGCGTGGGTGTAATGCGCCCTATATAAGTTTGCAGGGTGAATGTAATCCATGTATACGACCTTCTTTAGCTCAAATAGAAAGTACAGTCTTTAAAACTGAGCTCTGTCCCAATTAAAAGCTCAGATACAAATTTATCAAACTGATATATTTTATGCTGCTTTGAAAACACCTCACATCGAGCACATTAATTCATCACATTAATTCAGAATGGAAAAAACATGTTCCTGTACCCGCGAAGTAAAATTAGAAACAAAAATAAATGTTTTCTCAGTGGGTTTTCATTATAACTTTGCCATCTTTAGCATAAAACTCATGTAATACCAAATGAAAAAAAAAATAGGAACGAAATCTTTTAAATTAGCAAAGTTAGAAAACCCTTAAACTAAATCCTCTTCGTTTCGAAACAGCTGTTTTTCTGTCTTGACAAAATAGTTGTCATTTTATCAAACATCGGTTTTCGTATTTTTTTTTCATACGGAAATCGTCTGCGCCAATAAATGCAATTTTAAAGTCGAAATTTCCGCTGCTTTTCGGCTTTAACTGTAAAATTTATTTGAATTTTTAAAAAAATCTCGCTAAGCTGTATCGTCCGGAGTTCTGAAGTACCTTTGTACTGAATTTCGTCGCTGTCCGAAGCCTCAATTTTCCACTACATACGATACAGATGCACTGACAGAAAAACATATTTTATTATGTAAGATAAAGTATTATTTTCCAAAATATTTTAAATCTGAGATTTTGACGGATAATCACGTTTAAAGTTTATTTAAACATATTTTGAACTCTTTCGTAAATTTCAAGCTATGTGTGCATGATATGTTTACAAATGTGTGTATATATATGTGTGTATACATATCTGTGTGAGTGAGAAGTTTAGGACCCATAGCTCACAAGTGAATATTTGTACCCCTAGGAAATTTCATGAGTGAATACATTGTGTAAAACAACTAGAACTGTATATAATTTTTAATAATTTCCATGATTAAATCTTAAATATTCAAAATTTAATATTTTCGTAGCATTATTACTTTCTCATAAGTAATATTTATTGTGAAAGTATTGTGTTCCCGAAAATTTTCGATTTCTACTATTTTTTCGATTTTTGACTATTTTTTGAGTGATGTCTGTCTGTCTGATTTCTATGGTCGAATTTTTGTGTACACGATAGCAGCTAGAAATAATAATGGATTTTTACGAAACTTTATATCAGGCTATGTAATAAAAAATCTAGAACTAGAAATAATTTTTTTTAAATTCGAGCGAAAACTTCAAAATTTATCACGTGGCTTATTAGTTTCAATCATTATTGCGAAAAATAGCCTCGATGCCATATTTTTTGTTCCTGACGTCATTAGTCTCCTTTGGGGGGCAAGTTACCCCCTCCCCATGGGATATATTGTCAAGAATGGTATCAATCAAAATATTTTTTTCAAAATTTTTCTTGTAAAATTAAAAAAGAAAATTAATTTTGGTATGAAAAAGTCGAGTTGAGCCACTCTCGAGTTAATTTTGTATGAGAAAACGCGGTATTTCCCAGAACAATGTGGATAGGATGATTAATTCAGGAAAATGACAGTTTAAATTATGCTATGAATGTAAAGGTTTCACGGTGTTTGTTCACTATATCACCAAACTTTTAGGGTTTACTATATCAGCAAAACTTTAGCGTTGTTTTTCTGTAAATTTTACATATTTTGCAGATCATAAAAGGCAAGAAAACTTTCAAAGAAATGGAAGTTAAATATGGAGCAATAGAATTTTTGCGATGCAACTTAATATGCGGGATTAATCTATTACAGCTTCAACAACTGTCCTTGTCAAGTTCGTCTGTAAATGAAACAATTCATGTGAAAAATATTTCAGGTATAACTGTCAAAAATGTTAGACTAATAGGTACGTATATTTTTGTAATTAACTCAACGCATTAATTTTACGAAGAAAGTTTTTTTTTTAAGTTCTAATGTTTGTTTATAAAAATGACTTTATTTAAACGTACTTTGATAGTTTGTCACCAATGATTGATATTTCTGGAATTTGTTATTTTTTTATATATGCAATGCAAACATATTAAAAATTCCCATCCAATGTTATATTGATGCCATATTGCTGTGAGTACTTTGGTTTGATTTGAATAATTGAGCCAGACATTAAAAAGTCTCAGAAACAGAGGTGTAACTAGGAATTACTTTCGCTAAACAAAAATTGGGTGGGGTGGGGGGGGGGGGAGGGGAGGAGGCAAAATTTTAGTTTTGGCTTCCAAAATAAAAGAATTTAAAAAAAAAATATTTTTTTTAGGGGGGGGGGGGAGGGGGGAGATTTTCATAACTTATTTTGTTTTAATTTCTAATTTCTGATCTTTTTTTATTTCTCGTATTTTACTTTTGTTCTTTTTATTTCTTTCTTTAAGCTCCACAAGTTTTACTTGCATTTTTGTCAGCCATAGGTAATTGAATGAAAATTATTTTCAAATATGTTAAAATTGTTTCAGAAACTATTAAGAAACCAAGCTAATATTATAAAAACATTAGAACCTTAGAACTGTTATTCCCCGCTTCTAAAAAAAAAAAGACAATTGTGAAGTGATATCCTATTGCAAAATGAGACCGCAGGCACATGCGTTTGTGGTCTCGTCTTGGTTCCCTGGTTTTTCAAACTTTGAGAAGCATTTTCATTTATCAAGCAATGGATATTTTGCGTAAAATTGTTTTCATATTTATCATAAAAATCAGTTTAATTTTTTTATAAATAAGTATAAGTGTTATAATAACAATAAAATACTTTTGCATTTCCATAATATGTTTGAGGGAAAAAATTACTTTGCTTTGAGCTACGCAATTATCTCAACTTGCCCTACGTTTCTTAAGCCCTTACCTACCGTTCAGGCGGGGCACAGCGGTGATCGCCCCTGTTCTGCCATAGAGTATAAACAGGAGATAATACATACGTCGAGGTGACAATTGTATTTCACTGTCCGCTTCGGCTATGCGAATGCCGCAAAAACATTCGGGAGCGATACAACCAGAAAGTGAATCAACCAGTTCGTCACTTTTTGTAATATGTGTAAAACCAAACCACATCTTTACTTAGAATGTTCTAATAAACTCCATTAAAATTATAACATTTATCTTTTAATCTTGATACTGTCTGTTCATGAACCGACGTCACCCAAGCGAAAAGTTCACTGTTAGTCACCACGGACTGACGCCGCGCTTAACGTGTTAAGTGTTGCTTAATCGCACATAATACTAGTTATGCCACTGATAAGAGATCATTCATTTGGTACAAAAAAGGCAAATTGACGTTTGATTCCTGATTTCTGGTATGAGCTTTTCATTGAATTAGAAGGCCACAGGAAAAGAAGCCATATCTTGTTGAATACGGGAAAAAATGGCCTTCTGTTTAATTTTCAGGGTGTTTTAAAAGGTTTGCACAACGAATACTTGAATAATGGTGTGGCGCAGGAAATAAAAGATTATAGAATAAGTTAAAGTTAATTATTAACATTAATTATTATTAAGCATTAAAGACATGGCCGTTGATACTCATAAAGTGGAATTAACATAAAAGTACATTGCTCGTTGTTGTGCCGCAATAAACCCTCCAATTATTTTTACCTTTTGTGTAGGTCCTGAAAAGAATTATTAATTAATATGAAAAGATTAGACTATTTAAACTTAAACAATATCATTTATTAACAACATCAATTTATCAATAACATCAATTTTCATTTAATTATTTTAGCGAGGGGACATATGCGACCAGAATTATTAGATTTACGATGGTGTCTAGGACCTCTGAAAATGAGCACATACCTTCCAGTTTAATCTTGGGCTTATCATCTCTCCAAGATCTTGTATCAGTCTTAGTGCTGAACGTACCGCCACAACTCTGGGGTGTGTGGCTCCTACTCGTACTAAAAATGCACTCGCACATAGATCACCTCTACGGGACACTTTGCAAATCTGTTGGTTTTTTTGCTTTTCTACTCATGCTCTAAGTCAAAATTCGTAATTATTTTCTTTTCATGTCCGATCTCCATCTCTGCGTTGTCTTTCGTCTATTGCTGAACTCGTTTCGTCCGCCCTTCTTCCCCTTGTCGCTCATTGGTTCTTCTCAATCCAATGGCATCATTTTACATTTAGCAAGGCCTCTCTCAGCCCCTCTGGTCTGGCACACCTAAATTTTATAGTCCTTTTGACCTTAAAGTTCAAGTCCTCATAAACCCCGGCGCCAGCCAGACTATTAACTATAGTCTTTCCCTAATGTCTGTTGTTTGCCGTTCTAGGAACCATAAATACTCAAATAAAAATGTCTCATGTGAGAACATATTCTGGTCTCACAAATGGGTCACAACATACCCATGGTATCAAATCAAATTAAGAAATAACTCAAAAAGATAGACCTTCAGACTACGAAGCACATCCTGAATTAAACTCTTAAACCTGAAGATAGCTTTCGATTTAGCAGTATAATATTAATTAGTGTAACAGTACAGTACCGCGTTAAAGACCGTGGGTTATTCCCTATGTCTGTGAGCCGGTCTCATGCTATATTGAAAGCTGATTTTACAATACTGCCGCTTTCTCCTTGCTGGAAAGCCAAATATCCAATCCAAAAATGAAGAGATTACACAAATTGCTCACTTTTTCACAATAGTTAATTACTTTTTAACTGAATGACATATTCTTTTTATCATTTAGGCAAAGTGAACGGCTTGAAACTTCCAGAAGACGTAGTGCTTTCAAGTGAAAGTGAAATAATCCTCAGTGAGGTGGTCATCAACAACACTGTCAATATATCGAGTTTAGAAGTAGTGGGTCGGATTGATGGTGTCCCTTGGTTGGAAATTTTACTCCAACGAGTATCTTTGAACGCATCTGACCCAAGAGGCATTTCTTCAAATTTAACTTTTGAACAAAATACTTTTATAACAGGTAAATAGATATTTTATATAATAATTTTCTGTGAAAGGCTGTATAGTATTTATTCTAGAGGTTCCTTTGTTATTAATTGCAGCTTAGCCGCAGGAGGGAGTCAAATTATCTCTTTAACTCAATAAAACTCATTGGATCCTCATTGGCTAAACTTTTGTTACGTCATAATATCGTATGGATTGGTGAGGGCGACTTTAGGTTATCTGCATAGTCTTATATTTATTTTCTATATTTGTCTTACATTTATTATATATATATTATATCTTATATACAGGGTGTCCCAAAAACATTGACCTCGGCTTTTGTTCCTTACATATTGATCTTAGACATATATAATAAATTACAAAGCCGCGTAAAGAAAGGTACAGAATTTTATGAAATGGATAAAAATTTTCAGGGGATTAAATTTGAAGAAATACAAAATTTAAATTTTTATACGGCCCCCCTACAAAACGATTTCCAATGAGTAAAATGTGCCCATACAGTAGTAAGGTGATGTACAAAATTTCAGCATTTTATCATAAAAAGTCTCACATATATGTTTAAACAAAGTTGGTGAGGGATTAATCTCAAATTAAAATGTAAAATAATATATTTATTATATATATATATATATATATATCATATACACTTATTACAATAAATTTATAATACACAGAAGTTAACTACCGCGCGGTATGGGAAGTAAATTATAAGTATTCCACGTTTTAGAAGGTATGGTAAAAAGTGTCCCATTAAACAAAAGCGATAAAATCGGGCAAAAATGTTCCATAGACAAAAAGGTTGGGAACCACTGGTTTTAAACAATGGATAGTCAATGCGGGAGTTTTGTCCTCTACATTTCCTCTTGAGAAAATCATTGCATATTTAACAGTTTATGTCCCCTAATAATATGTACTCAAGCGAGCCCTGTTGCAAAATTCAGTGGATCCCACCCAAAACAGTCTAATTAGTGCCCCACGTCTACTAAAACTGTCTCTATTTGGTATTTATCTACTTCACCAACTATTAAAAGATGATCCCACGTCCATTAAAATATCAACTTTAAAACGCCAACGCCAGTAAGCATTTTAATGAAGTCTAATTTCATTTTCAGGAATTACATTTATTAAAGGAACCATAAATGGTATTAATATCAGCGATGTTGTAAACAGAGTGCAAGATCAAAATGTGACTGGAATGAAAACGTTCTCACTGTCGTTAGATGTTAAATCTGGTCTTGCAGTCAATGGCTCATTGAACGATATAAATCTTGATGTACTGCAAGATAAAATGCTGAAAGCGTCACAGAATGAATCCATGAGAGATCCGGTAAGCTGTGATTTTAATTATTGTGCAGAACTTGTACATAATCTTGCAATGTCCATGGTAGCATTTACGACAACTGCCTTTAACAGCTATTTACAAGAATAAATGTAGCGTAAATAACACCATGAAAGTTATTCAGAAACAGATTATGACAGTTCTAATAGAAACTACCATCTTTACGAAAAAAATGACTTTCATTATGATATACTAGAACGTTTAAGTTTTATTAAGTTATCTACGAAAAATACATGGAGTTAGAGGTTCCATTAGAGTTTCTCGTACATTTATATAACATACATTTCTTAGATTCACTTACATCCTAAACAGTATCAAAATGAAAGAAAAGACATGTATATTTTTATTAGTCTTCATTCATAAGTTTTTAAAAAAATCCTTGAAAATTTTCCTCAATTCTTTAAAAGTTTTTTTCAAAAGTTGGCAGCATCTTAGTGACATGTATTAAGTATAGATACATTTGACTTATTTGTGTGAATATGTACATGCTATTTTATTAACATTTACATCCATACCGTAGTTTATACTGCGGCAAGGGATGGCTAATGTAGGTTTTTGGATTTTAAAGGATCGTAGCATGTACGAATTGTATGCACCCTTCATGCTTTTTCAGCAGAGGTTGGGGTACAGTAGAACACTTGTAGAAAGACATCAAATACCTTGGCTGTAATTTGTTAAAGTTGCAGAAACAAAATATCCCCAGAATCACAGGGTCATTGGCTATAAAAATATGCATTCTAAATTAGGATAGGCAAAAGCTGTTTAGTTTTAGATATTATAGTCTAAAGGTATGCAAAAATGGGGTACAAGAGAACACATTTGTAATGAAACTGTAAACTTATTACATTTTAAGAAATTTAAGATTTTATATAATCTTAAATTATATTCTTAGATATTATTTTATTTTTTTGAACAAAATTTTTTCAAAACGTAATCTCCACATTTAATATCAACACAGACTACACCACTGTCATTTTGCACAAATTTATCAAACGAAATTTGACTTGTCGCAGCAACAGGATATGTATTAATTTTGTTACGTTATAGATTTTGAAAATCAATTGCATTTAATTGTAGTGCTAGTGCTAAGTAAAAGAAGAAATATGCTCCATTTTCTGAAGTAAATAGTTCTTTTTATGCGATTTTTGATGAAAAAGTAAATAAAACCATCGATAGTAGTATGCCAGTATAGATCGTTCTTGATGTTTTCGAAATTTTACCACGTGTCATATTAAAATGTACCAATGTGCCAATTTAAAAAAGGATATTATAATTCCAAAACTGCGATTTTGATGTTATTTCAAATATATATCCATTTTATGTACTATTATGTACTTTACAACTGTGCACATAAAAAAAAAATTGAATTTGAATCTGTTTCGATACTTATATATTAGATATCAGATTTTATTTCACTTTACTATATTATTTCAACTTGTTTTTATGCGTGGCAACAACAACGAAATTGGGTATAGAGTAATAACGTGATAGAGAACGGTTACAGTTATTTTTTATATCTTTGCAGGTGGAATTTTCCCGACTGAATTCTTCATCGTTGATTTGCGAAACCATAAACGGCCTTAACGTTACAAAATTCTTCAACTCAACGCACGAAATATACCATTTCACGAACGACAAGCTCTATAACTTCACTGCTAGCATACTGACTAACGTGGATTTTCTAAGAAGCCTGACAGATTCTTCTGAACGTAAGTTTATTTTCTTACCACAGTTGACATATAGTTATATAGTCATCGGTAGAGATCGTTGCAATGTTTAAATTAGACTCCTAGTGCAGTAACAGCAATTATAGACATGGGGTGCTTATCCCGGGCATGACTGACTTCATTAGTTTTACTTGGCTCTGCGCATATGACGACATGGAAATTAAAAATGCGCGCATTTTGCTTTCGGGCTCTCAAGAGGGGCTAAACTTGTTAACTGCGACTGTCACCTAACTTCACCGACGCCACTAAATTTCTTTGCATGTCGCTGGCATCTGTGTGCAGAGCACAATTTAAAATATTTGCGCAAGTTGTTTAAGCCTATATATTAGCACTTCAAAATTAAACAATTTTTAATTGTAATAATGCGAAAACATTTTGTGTTTTGGCAACTCCTCTCAAAATTTACTTTGGACAGTGGCATCACGAATGATGAAACTTAATTCCCATTACGTCAAGCTGACAACTTTTTGATTGGTTTCCAGGCTGCGTTCCCAACTTTATGTTAAAGAACCTTGATGGTAGACCACGTTCCAATTTGAGCTTTTTAGTATAGAATAATATCGTCAATTACACTAACGTCAAAAGCACTTTCTGTGTGCAGCAATTGCACGTACTTCTCGTGATCAACAACCGGTCGCATATATACTAAAAGGCCACATTACAATGACCATCAAGTTAGTACTTCTGCTTCTGTAGCTAATATGTTGTAAAGTGCAACAAACTGAAGGTCGAGCGACCATCTGGATTGGTCTCAGATTCAGATTATTTGAATTTGGCAAACTGTTTCCTATCTGTGGTAGACTGAACAAATCCACAAACTATCCGCATAGCTCAGATATTCAGTGACCAATGACGAGCACGCGTCTTGCTCTCAGACCCTGTTTTTAGTCTGGTCGAGTCTATTCTGTAAACTATAATAATGCTCTGGGACAATTCACACGTCCAGCAGTTTTGTTAAAACTCACACCACTGGTTCGAACACTACTAGTTCGAGCACCTACGATCATTCGACATTCAAAGTCTTTTCTTTTTTTCTATTATTTCTTGAGCAATCCACTTCAAGTCTGTATGTTTACAGCTTTTTCTAAAACCGATTTAGCAATCTTAAATCTCTTCTTACGTCACCAATATCTGAGGAGTTGTGTATAAAATGTCCTGATGGTCATTATATTGTAATTTGGCCACTTAGTATATATTTAAGCTTTTAAACAGGTACATTGTGGCAAATTGTCTTCTGCCTTGCAATAGGGTGATGTATGTAAGCAAGAAAGCTCCCTTTCACCATTCTGTAGCCATGCTTATGTGGCATTCTCTGCACATTTGGCACCAATGGTTTTCAAAGTAAGACCAAAAAATATATTTGTTATAACTAATAACATTTTGTTAAATCCTGTCTTTCTCCCTTTAAGTAAAAATTATTGAAAAGTCTTTAAAATTAATACGAAATCAATTAAGTTGTACCCAATTTAAGCCTTCGAACATCCAATGTCACTATTTTTCTGGTTAATAAATTTGAGGGATGGTAAAATTTGAACATCCGGATTCAACGAGTGGATTCCAGAATATTAAAAGAAAATTTCTTTCTTGGCAAATACTGTCCAAACGTCTGGAAAAACATATCTAATAGACGAGTATCAGCATCTTTAAGTTGCATTTAGAACAACTTCATTTACAGCTTTGAAAGTATTTTTCAGAGACAGATAATTAAGACTTATGGATAATGATTCCATTTACAGATGGACCTCCAAGTAGCCACTGTCTGTCAACACGGGAAGATTGCTTTTTGTAGATTTTTCAGTTCGCTTCTTAATTGTTAGATGTTCACATTCAGATGCATCTTATGCAAATTTCTTGAACTGATAATGCTTCTGTCGTTCCTTACTACAAATTAAATGTTTATTTTATTTCATTTAACTTTCACTTATATTTCGTGTTTAAAAGATTTACTATGTCATGGTAGTAAAAGTGATCCAGCGAAGAGGCTCTTCAATAATATAAAGATATAATTTATTAATTTTATATTATTAGGGTACAACTTTTTGCATTGGCCGAGCTTTTCATCGACCTCCATCTTGCATGAAATCTCAGTGCAGTCTGCGGTAGTTACACACAAGTTACATTTAGTTCGAAGAGAATCTGCTGATGTTATGAAAAATAGCCATCCTGAAGGTTTCTATACTTCAAAAATGTGGGGATGCAGTTACAGATGAGAATGTTTATTTCACGAATACCTTTTAGGCGTCTAGTTACGACTAGATGCTATTCAAGGCTGAAGAATGAGAAAGTTTGTGTGGTGGTTACAAAACATGTTGTTGCAGAGGGAACGAAGAAGTACACGTGCATTGTCGGTTAATATTAATAGCTTGGAATGGAATTTGATGTAGTTACAATAAACGCGTCACATCAGATAGGAATTTGGAATAAGAGCTATGAAAGAAAAGGGTACGGTTATTGGGGAAGCTTAAAATTTCTGTTTCGTATATATGGTCTATTTCAATTCACGATGTCAAGGTGTTCAAAAAAGTTTTTAATTACTAAGGGGTTCTTTAATTTGAAAATTTGGAACCCACTTGGTTAGACGATAAGATGACCAAATTTTCATTAAAGAAAGATGTATATG
This sequence comes from Amaurobius ferox, assembly GCA_951213105.1. Taxonomy (NCBI): domain Eukaryota; kingdom Metazoa; phylum Arthropoda; class Arachnida; order Araneae; family Amaurobiidae; genus Amaurobius; species Amaurobius ferox. The sequence goes on from OX578153.1 coordinate 85,456,981, forward strand.
CTATAGCAGGAATTATTTCACCGGTAGATATAGGTCAGTTCCAATGAATCAATTACAGCTCACGCCATCCCACCTTACATTCTATGCATTCTTTTAAACTTATAGTAAGTTTTCAAGTTAATGTAAGGTAAAATACGATCATATGTAAGTATTAAGCTTTATACGTATTCTCTCACGTAATTAATGTACATTTCCATTTTAGATTCAGTGTCCCTTTACAACTACTTTGAACTTCATCAAACGTTAAACTTAGGACCTACGGAGAGATTTTTGCCAGTGTATGAATATGGAGTACGCGGGTAAGTCATATTGATAAATGTTATCTTGGGTAACAAATTAGGTTCTAATAATCATTAAAAATATCTGATGTGGCCAGCACATGAGTTTCCCTACAAACTTAAATTCTTCTTATCTTTATTTCTTTAATAATTCAATAAATTGAATTTAATTGCACAGAATAACACCGAATTTGTACTTTTAGGTTATTTTTTTTGTTTCTTGGAGATATTTTCAAAAATGGTGTAACTTAAACGCGAAAAGATTAAAATATCTCAAGAAAGTTTAGTCGCAATGTAATGGGGCTTGTCTTATTCCTTTTCTCGTTAAAATTACGTATAAAATAAGCATTTAATTTATATATTTAAGCATGGGTAGTCTTCTATTTTAGATTTTGGTAATTTTTGCGTGCCATTTCGTAAAAAAAACAGGTTTTTCCTTTCCAAATCGTACCAAAATCTAATCAGCACCAGGGATATAAGTGGCTTACCTATAAAATTGTATGGAATTTAGTCCATTAATTTTTCAGTGTAAATTCAGTCTTGTGAATTATTAACGCTAAAATTCGATTGTGTTGTGAAAACTTCAATAATTTGAAAAATCGATTTCCTTTTCACTTTCCCTGCAATACATATGCAAAGTATTAGAATCATATCGAAAATCGCAACTCGAGTTTTCAACGGATCTACACGTTTCGGGACCTCTAGAACACGAAAAGACTAGTTTTAGCGTGGAGTCTGTGTGTTAATCTCTCTCTCTGTCTCTCTCTCTCTCTGTGCGTGCAGACGATAACTGACGAACGAATGGGCCGATTCGAACGAAATTTGGTACAAAAATCACAATCCGTAAACACTGGAAGTCTTTTGTTTTTATACGCAATCGAATGTTCAGAACCCCCCTAAATTTTTGAGTGAAATTTTGAAAAATTCGTCAAAAAATCAAAACCGCTAATAAAGTTACGCTAATAGACATTTCTTATGTAATTTTTCATTAGAAAACGATTGACATAAATTTTAGAACGCTAACATGAACCGTTCTCGAGATATTGCACATTTTTAAAAAAAATTATCAAAAAGTCGTAAAATGAAAAAAATATTTCCTATTGAGAACCATGTTTACTTTTCATGTGTAACACCATGCGATAAATTGGGTGACTTCATTCTCGTGGATCTAGCTCGTTCCAGTCATGAAGAAAGATACTTTGAGTAATACTTTTGTATTCGAACGCCAATAGTTATTGATCTGCTGTAAGAATACTTATTTCTTCGTCCATAATGCTTGGCGAGATTTTGGCGAGATGTCGCCAACTTGGCAACTTTTTAATTGTTGCCAAATTAACAAAAATCTCGCCAAATGGATAAAAATGACGCTAAATCAATCAAAATTACAACTAATTGAAGAAAATTCAATATCTTGGAAAGAATATAAGTATCTACTATAAGAATAACATTTTTTTAACTGTAAAAGTAGTAAATTCATTGCATTATATAAGGAAAGTCATGTGTTGCCCACATCAGATTTTTTTTAGATTTAAATTACTTCACATTAAATAAAGTATTTTGAAATTTAAATTAGTCAAAAGTAAACAAGAGCATGAATTGTAAATATTCAAATTATATAAAATAGGCGAAAAATTACTAAACGTTTTAGGAATAAAGGATAAAAGAAAACAGGCCAATTGACAAAACAGGTAATTGACGAAAATTCAATATCTTGGAAAGAATATAAGTATCTACTATAAGAATAACCGATTTTTACTTTCCTTATATACATAATGTATAAGGAAAGTATTGTGACGGGGTCGAAAATTCGAATTCGAGTTTTCGACGGGAGAGCACGTTTCAAGCATCCCTGTTCACGAATCAAACATTTTTGAAGTGCTGTCTGTCTGCGTGTGTGTGTGTGTGTGTGTCAGTGAGTCTGTGGAGACGATAACTGAAGAACATAAGAAATGTCTATTTGCGTAACTTTATTAGTGGTTTTGATTTTTTGACGATTTTTTCAAAATTTCACTCGAAAAATTAGGGGTGTTCTGAACATTCGATTGCGTATAAAAATAATAGGCTTCCAGTGTTTACGGATTGTGATTTTTGTACCAAATTTTGTTCGAATCGGTCCATTCGTTCGTCAGTTATCGTCTCCACAGACTCACTGACACACACACACACACACACACACACATACACACACACAGACATCACTTCAAAAATGCTTGATTCGTGATCAGGGATGCTTGAAACGTGCTCTCCCGTCGAAAACTCAAATTCGAATTTTCGACCCCGTCACAATACTTTCCTTATACATTATGTACACGTTTCAAACATCCCTGATCACGAATCATTTTTGAAGTGATGTCTGTGTGTGTGTATGTGTGTGTGTGTGTGTATGTGTGTGTGTGTATGTGTGTGTGTGTGTGTGTGTGTGTGTGTGTGTGTGTGTGTGTGTGAAAGTATGTGTGTGTGTGTGTGTGTCAGTGAGTCTGTGGAGACGATAACTGACGAACGAATGGACCGATTCGAACCAAATTTGGTACAAAAATCACAATTCGTAAACACTGGAAGTCTATTGTTTTTATACGCAATCGAATGCCCAGAACCCCCCTAAATTTTCGAATGAAATTTTAAAAAAATCGTCAAAAAATCAAAACCACTAAAAAAATTACGCAAATAGACATTTCTTATGTAATTTTTCATTAGAAAACGATTGATGTAAATTTCAGAACGCTAACATGAACCGTTCTCGAGATATTGCGCATTTTTTAAAAAAATTATCAAAAAGTCATAAAATAAAAAAAAATATTTCCTATTGAGAAACATGTTCACTTTTCATATGTAATACCATACGATAAATTGGGTGACATCATTCTCGTGGATCTAGCTCGTTCCATTCATGAAAAAAGATATTTTGAGTAATACTTTTGTATTTGAACGCCAATAGTCATTTATCTGCTGTAAGAACAACTTATTTCTTAGTGCATAACGCTTGGCGAGTTTTTGGCGACGAATTTGGCGGAATGTCGCCAACTTATCGACTTTTTGAAATGTTGCCAAATTAACGACAATCTCGCCAAATGGATAAAAATGACGCTAAATCAATGAAAATGATGACTAATTATCGAAAATTCAATATCGTGGAAAGAATATAAATATCTATTATAAGAAAAACCTATATTTTGTACTGTAAAAGTAGTAAATTCAGTACATTATATAAGGAAAGTCATGTGTTGTCCACATCAGATTTTTTTGATATGTCAACTAATGAGACAGGCAGTCAGTCAGTTCAGTGCATATTATATCGATTTAAATAAGTTAAAAATAAATTCATATACTATATCATTTGAATTTTCAAATATGCTGTTTATGTACAGAATTTAAAAATAATCTTAAATAAACTCATCTGAAATTTTTAAATATTTGTAATACATCATATTTTAAAGTAAACAAAGCATTTTAAAATTGAAATATTTATATCCATGCGAAAATAAGCAGAAGCATTTCGAAATTAAATAATTTTAATTATATAACTAAAGTAACATTTAAATTTTTAATAGTTAAACTACTTAAAAATAAACAAAATTTTTAAAATTTATATATTTAAAAGAAAACAGAAGCAGTTCAAGATTTATGTATTTTAAAGAACACAAGAATATTTCAAAATTTATATACTATAAAGTTAACAAAAACATTTCAAAATTTATATACTTTAAAGTTACCAAAATCATTTTAAAAATTATATACTTTAAAGTTAATAAAAGTATTTCAAAATTTATGTACTTTAAAGCTAACAAAAACATTTCAAATTTTGTATATTTAAAGTAAACAAAACATTTCAAAATTATGCATTTAATTTTACTTAAAGAGCTCGAAACGTTAGGGAACATATTTATACATTTTCATAGTGAATGCTTTACCCCATTTAAATATATTTAATGCTTAAATGGGATAGTGATACCTAAAGCCAAATTAGCAACACTAGCTTTTTCAGACAATCATGTATTCTGCTGTTTCTATGTCAACTATGGATTACTTAAGTCAGAACTGGACATATTACTTTTCCTACAATACATAATAATGTATAGAGAAAGTATTGGAATCGTGACGTAAATCGGAACTCGAATTTTGGACGAATCTACACATTTCGAGCACTCTAGAATCCGAAAAAAATTATTTTTTAGCGTGACGTCTATGTGTCTGTTGAAATGTATGCATCCACTGTAGATAAACACTAATGAACTACATTTCACAAAACGATAAGTCACTTTTGGGTGACCCTGGTGCTGATTAGATTTTGGTACAATTCTGAGAAAAGGAATCTGCCCTTTTTTTGTAACATGGCCCTTAAAAATCACACGTATCGACTCTAGATGAAAAACTAATTTATTTATTTTCACAAAATTTGGTAGATTAGTCATTTGAATTTTCCTGGTTCTGATTAGTTTTTGGTACGATTAAAAAAAAAATCCTGCACTTTTTTGCGAAATTGTCCGTAAAAGTACAAAATAAAAGACTGCATATGCTCAAATGTATGAATTAAAAGCTTGTATTATACGTAATTATTTACAACGAATAGAATAGGGCCAACCCCACAACTCTAGAGTCGTTCTCGAGATATATTATTTTTTTTCACAGTTTTGCCACGCTACCTTTGAAAATATGTCCAGGCGCCAAATGAAATCGAAAACTGAATTCAAACTGCGAATTCAGTGTAATTTAAATGTGGGCAGCACATGACTTTTCTTATGTATTGCCTTATTTAATGTAATGAATTCACTCCTTTTACAGTAAAAAAATAATGGATAAGATCCATAGTACTGTGTTTTTATCGTTGAATTGTACAATTGGCGATTTTCTGGATGACAACATATAAAATTATTTAAAAATACCCAATTAACTTATATTTCCGGCAACCCTAAATAAATAATTATCAATATTGATAGCATCCTCAATAAGCGATATAGTCCATATATTAAAATATTTTAATAATTACTTTATTAGGCGTCATTTCATGCGAGGACGGTTCATGCTAGCGTTCTAAAGTTTGTCAATCGTTTTTTATGGAAAATGTACGTAAGAAATAATTATTTGCATAACTTTAATAAAGGTTTTGATTTTTGATTGTTTCAAAATTTTACTCGAAACTTTAGGGGGATTCTGAACATTTGATTGCTTTTAAAAACAATAGACTTTCACCATTCAAGGACCGTAATTTTTGTACCCAATTTCATTTGAATCGCTCCATTCGTTTGTGTGATATCACACACACACACACCACCTCAAAAACATTTAATTCGTGTTCAGAGATGCTAGAAACGTGTTCTCCCGTCGAAATATCAAATTCGAATTTTCGACCCTGTCACAATACTTCCCTTATACATTATAAAGAAAGTAATAATCATCCATGTTATTTTGTGTAATTAAACTCAATTTAAACAATTGTAAAAAAAGAAAGAAAGAGAAAGTGAATTTCTGTCTGTAAGGAAAGTCATGTGCTGCCCACATCAGATTTTTTTTACACTGTTTAAATTTTCCAGGCCAAAATATGATCTGCAAGTTACAGGAATGGTGATATGGATCGAAAAAATCTACGGCTGCAGAAGGACGAAGTCGCTTATTGCTGATGTTGTGGATGGTTCATTGAATATAACCAAGGAGATGCCTGGTAGGATCTTCCCTTTCTCCTTGAAGTCAGAGAGAGAAGATATAGTCGGCTTCTTCTTGCAAGCTGAACACGATCACAGGTATAGTGGCATTTCATTCATATCCTATTCGAGTTCTTCCCAACCCTATGGATTACTTACCTTTCTAACATTCACCCTCAATATTTCCTACTTCTTTTGCCAATATAATATTTAGTTAAAACGGAGAGGATAGTCAATTTTATTAGTCAAAACGGGGCGCTTGTTGCTTGGCTTGGACATCATTCAATATATCTATAAAATATGTGTAGCATACATGTGTGTTCGTTCAGGGCGAAATGTAATTGAAATGTCTGATTCAGTGTAAGCATTTTGTTGTTAAATGTACATAAAGAATTGAAGACATATCTATATTTAGTGATATGGAAGAAACCACCACCAAAACAAGTATTCGTTACATCTTTATTAGGGTAATTATTACGGTTGATAGTAAATTTAGTAATATTTCTGAAATTTAATATATTCACTGAAATCAGCGATTTTCAAATGCTTACCTTGTATATGGAACAAGGAAAGAGAGGGATATTTAATACCTATTTAGTACCTGTTCTATTTACAATGGGATGTTTCTTCAGCCTAACCTTGAGTCTATTTTATTTCCACATATGCTCTTCATACCATTATCAATAAAAAATAAGTCACTGGTATTTAAAATACAAGCAAATAAAATTCTTAAATGTGTAATTAATATATATATATATATACATATATATATATATATATATATATATATATATATATATATATATATATATATATCCAAAAGGAAATTTCCAAAACTGAAAATCAAATGTAATACAAGAAATAAGAAAAAGAAAAGTACAAAAAATTGGCAGAGGGGGAGTTGTGACCCCCTCACCCCGGTTCAGCATGCTTTACGCCATGGCCACACTCCCGGATGCCGGTACCATTCCGCATCTAGGCTATTATACCTAAGAAAATCTATTTGGAAATGAAAAGACCATGATCGTTGAAGCCAAACACAACACTAGAATTTGTGCAAACAAGACCTCAAGTTACTCCCTAACGAAATCATGCCTTATACAACACAAATCCCCAATATATATAGTACCAAGTCATCAACTTTATATGTCCGTGATCTAAATAACCAACGGTTACAGTTTACCGTAAAAAGATGACTCAATTACGTTCAGAAAGCCAACCGGATAACCCTTTTCCCGTGCCTCGTTCAAATACCTTTTATCCTGTTGAATTCTGTCGCTACTTTGAGAGTTTAACCTTTTGTTTCTTAAAAGTTGATTGACAATTATATTACGGAAGACACCTCTACTTAAACAAGTTTCCCATGAAGTGAAAAAGTTTACGTCAAAGTTGAAGGCTGTACGCTTATCATATATACTGAAGGAAGTTCTATTTTCGTTTGACATAATACATACGTCCAAAAAATTCAGGCTCCCGTCTTCATTCATAGGTGTTTCAACCAATTTAAGTGAACAAGGATAGAAACCAAAATCCAATACGTATTTATGATCTTTTGTGCCAACGATAATGTCATCAACGAATCTTAAATACAACATCTCATTCAACAAATGAGTTCCATTCTCATAGCAGTCCAAATATAAATCTGCCAATGCCGATGAACAATTACCGCCCATCGGTATTCCTCTAATTTGTTTATAAAATTCCACTACATTGTATAGCACTGTTTCATTTAGAACCAGTCCAAGTAGTGCCTTATATTTTATTCAGTTCAATAAATTTCTGCAAACTATATTTATGATGAAGATCCATAATGATCTGATATAGGTCTTCTATCATAATGTTATTAAATAAATCGCAGAAGTCGTAACTTCTGTAATGTAACTTTTCTGTTATTTTTTCAATGGTATTCACCAATTCCATACTATTATGTATAAAGTGCGCTCCTTGTTTTTTTATGATTGAAAGGACATATTTCAAAATATCTTTTATTAGCCTTAGTCAAGTAAGTTTTATTTCCGATGGTAACTGGTCTGAATTTTACGGGCACTTTATGCAGCTTAGGAATTAAAACCAAGTAAGGAAATTTAATAACATCTACATCTTGACCAATCTTTTTGTATAGAGCAACTATTCTACCAATAATCTCTACTTTTGGCTGATTCAAACGTTTATACATATTGTCATCTAGATAGCATTCGCATAGTTTTTCCGTATATAACTTTTTACATGTAAAAGCATAGTTAGATATTACCTTATGAACATATGATATTGCGAAGTCCTTAAGTATTTCTTCCAATTCCTTTTTTACATTTCCAATTCTATTTATCGATCGGTTGTCTTTTTTATGCCAAAGTTTAGCACTCACTAAGATGTTATGTTTCCACTCATTGAATACCCCCATTGGCACACTATATTTTACTGCTACGCCATATATAAATTTGTCGATATCGGACTCAATTGACTGAATTTCATTAGTATATTTCTGATCTCGATATTTAGCTCCCAAACTCAAAATCCTTTTCAAACGTTCCGATCTTATCAAATTCAAATCTCCCGTGACTATATGTCCATGAAATTCCTTCTTGAAAATATGGTTCAAATTACACTTGCAATCATCTGTTACATTTTCCTTCACGTTCTGACCTATCTTGTTATAATTGAAAAAGCCTCTGCATATAGGAGTATTGTACTTGTATGATAAAACAGCCTTAATGTTTTTAATTGGTAAAAAGGAATTATTTTCTTTAAAAATCCTGCCAAACGGAATAGAATCGAATGACTTATTTTTAAAATTGATCACTACGAACTCTGAAGTTTTTTCACTGACAGATTTATTGTTTAAAGGGATTTTTAATTTGTTTGCTCGTATTTTTAAATAATATTGTATCACTGCCCTTATATTGTATAGTCCAGTATTTTTATATTCTTCAACATTTTCATACAATGCTTTCCATATTTTGTCCAGAAACTTTATTCTAAAACTGTATACCATATTTTTAATCCATTTTACTGGTAAAAAATCAAGATCTTCGTTTCTTTTCATAAAAGTTTTTATACATAACAAGGTTTCATTCAAACCAATTTTTCGTTTTCTTCCCGCTCTCTTGTGTCGTGTAGTAGGCATTTCCATTTTAGTATTTCCGACAGTTTCATTATTTAGTCTACTACAATGTTCCCCGTCATAAATTTTATTATATTTTGTGGTGTTCAATCCATACGGGTAAATAGTATTCATTCTTTCGATGTGTCTATTTTCCTACCATAGCCTTTGGCTCAAATCCACTACCAAATCAATTATTTTTATCATCATAGCGTCAGTTCCATGTCTTGCAAAATGACTAATTTCCATAGTAGAATCCGAATCCGGATTTTCCATTAACTTGTAAATCTGGCTACGATGTAAATTTATGCGTAAATGCAAAGGATTTTTCGCTTGACCGATATATAACATGTTACACTTGGTGCATTTTATACCATATATACAGTTGAAAACTTTACAAAATACCTTATTATTATAATTGTTCGTGATCTGATCAGGGTCAGATTGTGGACATAATTTACATCGCCTCGATTTACATACTTGATATTTGAACGTTTCCATTTTTTTATAATGTTAGTTTTGTAGTTCCAGGCTATATTCCTTTCTATGACAGTCTTGACTTTACTATTAGATTTATATTTACCCCTATTCACTGTAGACATTTTAACACTATTTGACGAAATTACATCCATTATATTTTTTCTATTTTTCTCACTTGCAGGTTCGATAGGTTTAAAATAATTCCTAACTGTATTGGGCTTAGGGTAATTGGTTGATGGTCGACCGAATCCCCTATCTTCAGTCGACCGAGCTGTCACTGCAAAAGCCTTGACGTTGCCGGTCTCTAAAATTTCTCTATTTTGCATTTTCATATTTAATAAATTTTAACATATCTTCTCACTATACTTCACATTAAATGGAGATAACCTTCCACATATCGTTTTAAATCGTGTTTAACATATCCCGTAAGTCTTACCATCAAATCGACCTTTTATACATTAGCATTAACATCGAACCATATCTCGCCATAAGTGAGAAAAGTTTTTACAATTTCTTTTATTTTTTATTGTAAGTTTTGTACATTTTATAAATTTTTTTAAAATTTTTTATTTATGTTCTTAAAGTTACTTGTGTGATTTTTTTTTATACATATATTATACAAAAACACTGATGATACTATCACATCGACACCAATTCATGCAGACAAAACGTCAAAACAATACACATAAATGAACTATTTAGAAAAAAAAAATTCCGACTTCATAAACCGTAGCCAATAGCCATTCTTATCACTAACTGATCCATGAATTACTCCCCCTCTTTTTCCATCTGAGTAAATGTTAGACAAGAAAAAGTTATTTGTGGTTGTTTTTTACTAATATTCTCCAGAAAACACTAATGCTACTAACACCTCGGTTTGTTGTGTATTACTACTACCTAGTAAAATTTGGCCCATCTTTTTTTATTCACCCTGTATGATTGTCATCTACAGATTCAGACATGACAGAACGCTGCGTCGTTTCTAAAATAAATCCCTACCTCTACTTTTCCCTAAAAGGTGCTGGATCTCTGCACCCTAAGTCATATGGACGACTCAATCTGTGATCAGATATCTTTATAAATATTTATATATATAAATATTTATATATATTATATAAATATTTATATACATAAATATTTATATAATATATATATAAATATTACGTTTGAATCGTGTGTTTCTTAGGAATCAAGTGGTGAGTTTAGGTGAGTTTAAAATGTTGTCAAAGACTGCGTTGTGATCAGCTGATCTTTACTTTTAGGTGTTCAGGGAAGATGAAGCGCTTTGAGATCAAAACGTTGTTCATTGAGGGTCCATCAGTCGCAGATGTCATTGAATATCCAATCAACGCTACACTAGTTGAAGCTCAACTTTTAGAGATACGTGATATTTTCTTGATCGTCGGATTTGCTGCAGAAGGTAAGAATTGGTATAAACTACATAGAATGAAGGATTTTATTCGACTGTATATTGATATTCTACTAATTACTTTCCTTATATACATAGTATAATATACAAGGAAAGTATTGTGATGGGGCCGAAAATTCGAATTCCAGTTTTCGACAGGAGAGAACGTTTCAGGAATCCCTGAACACGAATCAAAAGTTTTTGAGGTGATGTGTGTGTGTGTGTTGTTGTTCAGACCCAGACCGTTCGGCCAACCAGAAAGGTGTAAGGCAACTGTTTGGACGGCCGGGAAGAGCCACCCAATTTAGACCCGAACACAGTGGGGGGAGGCATCCACAGGGACCGTACCCTCCTTCCCCTACCACCAACTTCTCGGAAGGACTTACGGACCCACATGTTTAACGTGATCGTACTAACACGGCAGCAGTTTTGGCAACGGAGGGAATCGAACCCGGGCCAACCGAGTGCAATTCCCGCGGGGTAACCACTGGGCTACCACGCCCCCCCGCGCGCGTGTGTGTGTCTGTGAAGACAATATCTCACGAACGAATGGGGCGTTTCGAACAAAATTTGGTACAAAAATTACAATCCGTGAATACTAGAAGTCTATTGTTTAAAACGAAATCGAATATTCAGAACCCCTAAATTTTCGAGTGAAATTTTGAAAAAATAAATCAAAAAACTAAAACCTTTTATAAAGTTAAGCAAATAGTCATTTCTTATGTAAGTTTTTATTAGAAAACGATTGACACAAACTTTAGAACTCTAGCATGAACCGTTCTTGAGGTATTGCACTTTTTCAAATAAATTTATCAAAAAATTACATATAATAAAAAAAAAATAAATAAACCATCGTGAAATATGTTCACTTTTCATATGTAATATCATGCGATAAATTTGGTGACATTATTCTGGTGGATCTAATTTGTTCCATTCATGAGAAAAGATAATTTGGGTAATACTTTTGTATTTGGACTCCAATAGTCATTTATGTGCTATATGAATAATATATTTCTCCGTCTATAACGCTTGTCGAGATTTTGGCGACGAATTTGGTGGAATGTCGCTTTACTTAGCGACTTTTTTATATGTTGTCAAATTAACAAAAATGTCTCCAAATTGCTAAAAATGACGCTAAATCAATGAAAATGACGACTAGTTGACGAAAATTCAGTATCTTGGAAATAATATAAGAGCCTATTATAAGAATAATCTATTTTCCGGCCCTAAAGTTTGGCAAAATTTTGGTAACGAATTTGTCGGAATATCTCCAAATTGGTGACTTTTTAAATGTTGCCAAATTGACGAAAATGTCACTCAATTGATAAAAATTCGCCAAATTGATAAAACTGATGCTAAATCATTAAAATGACGACTAATTGAAAGTTCAATATCTTGGAAAGAACATAAAAATAGACTATAAGAATAACCCATTTCTCCGTTCCGTCTGTCCATAACGCTTGGCGAGAAATTTAACGGGACGTCGTCAACTTGACGATTTTTTAAATGTTGCCAAATATGCAAAAATATCACTAAATTGATAAAAATGACGTCAAATGAGCAGTAATATTTGTCAAATTCTGATTTTCGTATTCAGATTTCTGCAATTCAGATTTTTGCAATTCAGATTTCTGCAATTCAGATTTCTGCATGTGCACAGACTGTGCGTTTGCAGAAATCTGAAGTGGTGCGCCCAGTATTAAAAAAAGAACTGCTTGTAAATTGACAGAGGGCATCACTGCCGTCATTAGCAAAAGAACCTTAACTACATTTAAGTTCATTTCCAGAGATTTAAAGGAAACTGTTTGCAAGACACAGAATAATATGAACATCACATCGTGTCTTTCACCCACTATTTCCTGAGCAGTTCACTTTAATCTTTGCTTGCCTTCAGATTTCTATTTTATACAGAATCAGTGATCTAATGTCAGAAATATCTTAAGGATAACTGCTTTGCATAAAATGGTCTGGTGGCAATAAACCAGTGACTTGGTGTATACAAGTATTCTAGGAAAGTTCGCAATAACTTTGTAATTAAAGACCCCATGAGAGTACATGCTAGGTCTATAAATAGTAAAATGGCCATGACTAATCTGATGGCAACACCCTTAGCGAAGATTTTCCAAATTTAGAATTTTAAACTCTGCAACAAAGTGAGGACAAAGTTGTATAGAGCATTGTGCTGTTAGTAGGAATCGTCAATAAAACTGTTACAGAATGCATTTATTTAGTATAATAAGATTATTTCTGAATGGCTGTCATATTAAGGAAGGCTATAAAAACAGCATTTACATACACAGGAATCTACCGCACAGTCTGTTCAATATGGCCTACATCAGTACAGGAATCAAATGCACAGCCTATTCAACATGCACTGCATCAGCACAGGAATCAAATGCACAGTCTGTTCAAAATGCGCTACGTCAGCACAGGAATCCAGTGCATAGTCTGTTCAAAATACGTTTCATCAACACAGGAATTAAATGCACAGTCTTCTCAAAATGCGCTACATCAGCACAGGAATCAAATGCACAGTCTATTCAACATGCGCTGCATCAACACAAGAATCAAATGCACAGTCTGTTCAAAATGTATTATGTCAGCACAGGAATCTAGGGCACAGTCTGTTCAAAATGCGCTACATCAGCACAGGAATCAAAAACACAGTCTGTTCAAAATGTGCTACATCAGCAACAATGCACATATGAATTCGAGAAAGAATATTACCACGTCTTTTGGCTAGAATTGCAGGTGTTGCAGTATTATTGTCCCTGATGATACGACTTTTTGATAGGTATATATTGCCTTCCATATACCCATTTCGTGCGTTCTTTGCTTCGATTCATTTTAATTAGACGATGCTTCACAAATTTGTAATTGGCATTTTTTCTATCTCACTTCGCAGAATTTGTTACCCTAACTTTTAAAATTTTTCCGCTTTGGGAGTTATCACTTTTATTTGGTCAGACATAGATGCATTATCATAGATAGATTTAACGTGTAAACTCATTGGCACTTCCTTACAAAGTTATTGGTGTGCTCAAGCATTTTCCTGGGAACCCTGTACAATTCATGTATTGGTAATGCCCAGTTTTCTTATATCTGTATATTTTCAAATCAGATACCTAGAATGTTATACTATCTTCCTTTTATTATCGTTTTTTTTTTGCATAATTTCAGGTTACTCAGAAAAAATATTTATGTACCGCTACAACACGGAGGATTACACGTGGACATTTCAACAGAAATTGCACCTGGATGATTTCACTTCCTTCGAAATAACTTCTGTTGAAACTGGAACAATTCCTGACATATTTCAGCTTTCACCGGATTTTTTTATGGCCATCACCGGAGGCAAAACGAACCCAGGTATAACAATGTACGAATGGGATTTCGATGCTGACGAAGTAAGTAATTCAATTGTTCTTACATCTACTTATATTTATTAGTAAAAATACTTGACATAGAATCGCAGAGAATTAATATTTAAATTCCAGAACCAGGGTCTGATTAGGCAACGTGAACCAGGACAGGAGCATACGGGGCAGCTGACCTTGGCCCTCATGTCAAAGGGGCCCCAAATTGAACAAATCCAACATCGAAAAATAAACAACTGCTTCCTGAAAAAATTTATGCTATTGGAATAGGTTTGACCCTTGAAAAGATTCATTTTGGAGATATATAGGGATTACTTCACTAATTTAGCATGTTGGCATCTTGATTGCCAATAATTTAAATTACATTCAATATATAATAACTTTATTTTGTATAATTTTCATAGAATGCAATTACATTTTTGAAAAAATATTTTGTTCATTTCATATATGTCAAGAGGTGAAGAGGGCCCCGGATAAATGTCCGCCCTGGGCACCAGTTAATCTATTCCACCATTTTCTTCTTCAAAATAAACTAAACATTCCAAAGAAGAACATTAATGTGATTGATTATGTCAAGGTAATAATGTTTCTAGTTCCAAAATTTAACTCCAAACAGTCTTTTTTACCATTTTCTTCCTCCAAAATAAACTAAACATTCCAAAGAAGAACATTATTGAGATTGATTATGTCAAGGCAATAATGTTTCTAGTTCCAAAATGTAACTCTAAACAGTCATTTTTCACTTATTTTTCCCCCCAAAATAAACTAAACATTCCGAAAGAAAAACATTACTGTGATTGATTATGTCAAGGCAATAATGTTTCTAGTTCCAAAATGTAACTCTAAACAGTTTTTATTCACTATTTTCTTTTTCCAAAATAAATTAAACATTCGAAAAAAGCACATCATTGTGCCAGATTATGCAATGCCATTTTATGAATTGTGGATGCCTTCTCTCCAGTCTTTTTACAATTTTTTCCATTGTGATTAGACAGAGTTACGTTGTCTAACAGCACTAAAATACGGTACGACTTGAAGGAAAACTATAAAGTTGTGCTTGATCCTGTGTACATCTAGTCTAAAAGTATTCAAAATTAATTATGTACACTTAACTACAGAGATGAGAACAGCTTCAAATTATCATCTCGCCTCGATAGTATCAAAAATACTTTAATTTTACTCAACTTATGAGAGTAGTGTGATATTAAATAAAGAACACCCCCCTGCTCCCCACACGCAAAACAGGAACTACTGAAATTTTATTATGACCGTTTCTATAAAATAAAACAATTTTAAAACATCACCAATTCCCTTCACAAATTGCTTGGTTACTATTTTTTAACACTTCACAACAAAGTTGAAAAATGTTTATGACTTTGTTCATTCTGTCTATCTGTCTGTCCGTTAGCACGATAACTGCAGTAAAAAATGACTTAATTAAAATGAAATTTTAGTATGTTGTTCAGACGGTCTGTAGGACCTATGGGAATATAAATGAATAATATCACCCAATTAGTTTTGGATTGAACCCGGGTTGAAAAAATGAAATGCATTGAACCCTATGGAACCTAATTTTTCAAACATTTTTTATGCTGATTTAAAATTCCCAAATTGCATCGAAAATTTTAGGTAATATTCAAATAGTTCCATAATATATATAAAAAAAAAATTCAGTGAAATATATTCAGTAGTTTTTAAAATAAAAATTAAAATAATAATTATACCTCTTATATGAAGCGATCCCGTGATCCACTTCAAAATGATATATGGCATCCATCTTGTCTCAAAATCGTGATTTTTAAAGTTCTTTTTAATTCATATTGAGTGTTGTATCCGTCCTAAAACCACTTTATTTTTGCTTAAATTCTGTGCATCTACATACTGAAACAACGCAATTACAATATATTTGAGTTTAAATGATCATCCAAATTTGATTATTTCTACAACGAAGCCTATTTTTCACTTATGTAAAATGTAAACAGCAAAATATGTAGGATGAGTTGTATTAGAATTGCTATATTTCTTTAACACAAAATTATTCAGCTCATGGAGTCTGCATAGCTGATATGAATGAAATATTCATTGATTTTACATAAGTGAAAGGCGATTTTTTTCGATGAAGTTTTAAGCATAGAGTTTAATTACTTGTAGCTCCATGGTCTTAATTTTTAAACAAAATAAATTATTATAGTATTGTGATGAATTAAATGAATGGGAAATTGTTTATGAATGAAATGCTGCTTTTATAGAGAGAGCCAGGCGTGTTATTTTTTCTATGACGTCATTTGAATGAATTTCAGTTGTTTTCGATGAAGTATTCAAATATAATAAATTATCGTTGTATTATGATAATTCCAAAATTATTACCGAGGAATGTATCGCATTTTAGAGATGTTTAAACCAGGCAATTTATATTTCAATGCCGTCATTTGAATAAATTTCATTTTTTTCGATGAAGGTTTAAGTTTTCAAATATAATAAATTAATGTAGTATTGTGATAAGTTTTAAAATATTACCGAGGAATGTATTGTATTTTAAAGATGTTTAAATAAAATTGCATTAAAGTTGGAAAGTGTTTCATAATCAATGCTTTAAGCATAATTGATCTTTCTTGTTTTTTCTTTTTCAGTTCATTTTCAAGACAAACATCAGCAATACTGCATCGTCTTACGCCCTGTGGGTTAATACCGAGGATATGTTGTTTGTTGTTCTTGCAAAAGAGGTGACAAGAATACAAGAGCATGCTTGGGTAAAAGTATACAACGAACCACTAGAAGTCTATTCTCTAGACGAGGACGAGTTATTTCTAAACCACACTGTCAATATACCGAGGGTAAGGTCGCTAGAGATGTTTGTTCTCGCAGGTTAGTGCTTCTTTTGTAGTCCATATTTTATGACATGATTAGTATTTCTTTTACAGTCAATACTTTAAGACATGATTAGTACTTTTGTGGTCCATACTTTATGACATGGTTAGTACTTCTTTTATAGTCAATACTTTAAGACATGATTAGTACTTTGTAGTCCATACTTTATGACATGATTAGTACTTCTTTTACAGTCAATACTTCAAGACATGATGTACTTTTGCAGTCCATACTTTATAACATGGTTAGTACTTCTTGTGTAGCTCATATGATATAATGTGCGGGAAACTGACTTTAAGTGAAAAGGTCGTATGATTTGGTTCTGAGATGAACTGTTGCCCGCCATTGTGAACAAGTGTGTCAACTCTGCTTAGCGTTAGCACAGCTGCATATCTGGATTTTTGTCGGTTGGTTCTTTTCCTACAAACTACAAAATTCTTTGTAAGCGTAAAATAATTGTTATTCTTGAGCAAATCACAAATGCAACAACCATTTTTCTAATGCTGTCTTTACTGCTGCGAGCACCTATGACCAATACATTGTTCAAAAAATCGCACAAAACTTCACGAGTAACTATAAAAAATAGTTTTCGTAACACAATTAAAAAGTATTTTTTTTATGCGGTGAATAGGGATCGCATAAAAAAAGTCTCACGTAGAAAATAACTCAAAACCTTACGAAATAACTAGGAATTGCTTTTTGAAACGAAATCAAGACACGAGGCTTGGCAGCTACTTGGAATCTCGCCAAACCTTTTGGAATCTGATTTAGAAAATACACATGCGAACATTTTTAAATATTTTATTTACATATGTACTTATTTTACATACATACAATTTTTTAAAACGTATAACCATTATCCTTCGTAGTCTGACAATACGCGAACTTTCTTGTGGTAAACTGGTTCAAAATCGCTTTCGTCACTTGAAGATACTACCTCGCACTCGTTTAGAGTTGACTTTTTTTCAGTTACCATGTAGTCGGTGATCAGTTTTTGCGACGACTGTTGTTTCACTAGACGCTTGTATATGTCTCGGTAGCCAGATATACAAGATTGAAGCTCCTTTTGCAATTTTGAAGTACTTTCAGAATTGGCATCGATTGCAAGAAAATGACATTCTAATTTATGGCAAAGTTGGAGTCCTGCATAGATTTTATCTGCTGCCATGTTCCAATTTGATTGAAATTTTCATATACCGCACAAAAAAAAAATCGCACAAAAAAAGACCGCACAAAAACAGGTTTGAGTGTATTTTGAAAATCTTTGTATGTCTTTAACTTTCTTTACATATACTGATTCAGCAATTTAATTCTAACAATGCCTGCCGGACAACTACTTTGCTTAAAATGGCCTGGTGGTCATAAGAATTTGGTCACTTGATGTACATTTAAATCTTTAAAATAGTTGTGTGTTCAAAATGGGTACACATGTTACTGATCAAATTTTATATGTAATATTATTGTTTTCGTAAAAACAATAATATTTCCATATCATTGTTTTTTTGTAAGAACAATATTATTGTCATATTATTTTTACGAAAAAGAAAAGACATTCAAGATCTATTTCTCATGATCTGCTATAAAGCCCGGATAATGACTGATTTGGATTCAGCTTCAAATTCCGGAGAGTACTAGGGTTTTCACCGAGAACTTTCGCTTTAGGTTCTTTCTCCATTTCGGTTCGAAAATTTTAATTTACTTGAAACATCTATTTCTCAATATTGATTATAGATAAAACATAAATGACTGATGTGAATTCAGCATTAAATTATGGAAGAGGATGGGGAGTTCACTAAAGACTCCCTCTCCCGATTTCTTTTCCATTCCGGTTCAAAAATTTTATTTTACTTGAAGCATCTCTTTCTCAAGATTGATTATAGATACAGCTTAAATTACTAATGTAAATTCAGCATTAAATTATAGATGGATTATAGAGAAGAATTCACGAAAGACTTCACCTTCTGATTTTTTTTCCATTTCGGTTCAAAAAATTTTCCTTGTAACATCTATTGCTTAGGATTGGCTATATATAGAGCTTAGATAATGACTGATATGGATTCAGCATCAAATTTCGGAGAGGGTTAAGGGACTTACTATGCATTTATACTTCCAGCTCTGAACTCTATTCTGAACTCTAATTTACATTTTCCTTGAAACATCTGTTTCTTAAAATCTGCTATAAATATAGCTTAGATAATGACGGATATGGATTTAGCATCAACTTCCGGAGGAGAATGGAGGTTTCACAAATGATTTCTACTTCTGGTTGAAAATTTCTTGAGATATTTATCTCTTAAAATTAGCTATAGATATAGCTTAAAGGATGAGAGATATGAATTCAGCGTTAAATTCAGAAGGAGGACGGGAAGTCCACTAAAAATATCGACTTCCGATTCTTTTCCAATTAGGCTAAAAAAATTTCATTGAAACATCTATTTCTCAGAAATGGCTGTAAATACAGCTTAGATGATGACTTATGTAGATTCAGCATGGAATTCAACAGGGAGTAAATGGGTGCACTAAGAATTTACACTCCTGGTTCTGGATATATGTTACTCTAAGTCTTCGGACGAGTCGGTTGGTCTGGGCTTTCGACTCCTGGTTCTGGAGATGTAACTTCTAGTTCTTCCCTATTCCTTTATGGTAAACGGATTCACTCAGGACAATTTTAAAAGACCTAACGCACAGAATCACTTGTGGGTACCTGCACATTGCGGAATACCAGGAAATAAAAATGCGGCCTTTTTGGCCGAAAAGGGTGCTATGGTGAAATATAGATTCTCAAAGTCTATCTACATTGAAATGCTACTCAAAAAAAAAAAAAAAATTGAGGCAGAATCTCTGGAGGCATTCAAGAGAAAGTCATGCAGCGTTCTCGGCACGAGCATTTCTGTTATTCCAGAGGCTCCTTGACGAGAAGCAGTTACACCAGGTTCAGACTTCTGACTGGTCATGACTGTCTCAGAGCTCATCTTCATCGAATTGGACGTTTTGCTTCCTCGAATTGCATTTTATGTGACCTTGGATAGCCTATGTCTGGGAAAACATTTGAACGAGTGCCCTGCAAGTAGTGACTTTTAGTTCAATCATTGAAAAATACTGGAGAGCTGGCTGTCTAATGGTCTAGCGGTCAAACGACCTGCATTTGTAAACAACACAGTTCTTCCTAAAATTCGTATTATACAATGTAAGTGTGCAAAAGAAAATAAAAAATGCTTAAATAAAGTTGATGCACAAACTGCCACTACATGAAATTTCGTCCATAAATTCTTTGTTTATTTTCTTTCTAGGAGAAATATTCGTTTTAGCCTCCAGCAGCCAGATGGGGACACTCTATGTTCTACAATTTAGAGGCTTCAATGGATTCGAAGTTGTTCAGGAGATATCATCTCCCGGAATCACAAGCACTGCTGTATTCACTGCCGAAAATCATCTTTACTTTGCAATATGCTCAAGTACAGGTCATTCAAGAATTTTGAAAGCTGCCATTAGACAGAGGAAGCCAATCTCATATTAATTTTCATCGATATAACGCCCATTTATGTAAAACTAGCATGCAAGTGCTCTCAGTTTTAAATATGTATGTTTTATTTATTGCTATGCAGTATTTTGTTGATAATAAATATTTTGTTGAATAAGTTGTCGCGTACTCTTAAAAAAATGTTCACAACCCTGTGATGGAAAAGTTGTCTGAGAAGTAATAATTGATTCTTACAGCTTTTTAGGCGCTCAGTTCAGAGAAAATAGTAATAAAACTCAATCACCCACCAATTTTACTCAATATCGAATTTTTAGTAGTATTTGGATTGAAATTAAGCGCATTGGTATATACGAATGCGCTTAATTTTAATAATAAAAACAAATATATTTATTTCAATTCTCAATTATTTACAGCTAATTAGTTGAATGAGTGCTTTATTGAAGAGCATTTTTATGGTAAATAAAGCAATTTTCACGAAACTTCTCATTCTTAAGATAAGAGATGGAGGAATAAAAGTGCAGGTGACCTCTTTGAATCTGATTTGCCGAGATAACTTGCCAGATGACTCATTTCCTGTTGCCACAGCCACTTATATTTTATTGTGTTATTCTTTAGTAGAACTTTAGGAGTTGACAACTAAGGTTATTAGATTTTTAAAAGGTGGCATATTTTCGAAGTTTATGCGAAATTTTAATTTAATGTTTTTTCATTTTTTTTACACTTTACACCATAGTTGAAAAGTGTTTATGACTTTGTTCATTCTGTCTGTCCGTTAGCACGATAACTGCCGTAAAAATGACTTTATCAAAATGAAATTTTAGTATGTTGTTCAGACGATCTGTGGGACCTATGGTAACATAAATGAATAATATCACCCAATCAGTTTTGGTTTGAATCCGGGTTGATAAAATGAAATACATTGAACGCTATGGGATCTAATTTTTCAAACATTTTTAAAGTGAATTTAAAATTCGCAAACTGCTTCGAAAGTATTAGAAAATAACCAAATTATCCCATAAAATATACAAAAAAAAATTCAGCAAAATATATTCAGTAGTTTTTTAAATAAAAATTAAAATAATAATTACACCTTTTATTTGAAGAGATCACGTGAGCATGATATGAAAAGATCACGTGACCCACTTCAAAATGATATATGGCATCCATCTTGTCTCAAAATCGTGATTTTTAAAGTTCTTTTTAATTTATATGTAGTGTTGTATCCGTCCTAAAACCGCTTTTTTTTCCTTAAATTCTGTGCATCTACATAGTGAAACAACGCAATTACAATATATCAGAGTTTAAATGTTCACCCAACTTTGATTATTTCTACAACGAAGCCTAATTTTCACTTATGGAGAATGTAAATACCAAAGATGTAAAATCAATTGTACAAGAATTGCTGCATTTCTTTAACACAAAATTATTTAGCTCATGGAGTATCTTTAACTGATATGAATGAACATTCATTGATTTTACACAGAGAAGCAGACGATTTTTTTGATAAAGTTTTAAGCATAAAATTTAATTACTTGTACCTCCATGGTCTTAAGTTTTTAAGTAAAATAAATTATTATAGTATTGTGATTCTTAAGATAAGAGATGGAGGAATAAAAGTGCAGGTGACCTCTTTGAATCTGATTTGCCGAGATAACTTGCCGGATGACTCATTTCCTGTTGCCACAGCCACAAGGATGAAGTGATGAAGGAAATGAATGGAAAAATGTTTGTGAATGAAAGTATGCTTTTATATAGAGGCGATTTATATTTCGATGACTTCATTTGAATAAAGTTCATTTGTTTTCGATAAAGTTTTCAAATATAATAAATTATTGTAGTATTATGATAATTTTAAAAATATTACTAGGAATGTATTGCATTTTAGAGATGTTTAAACCAGGCAATTTATATTTCAATGCCGTCATTTGAATGAAGTTCATTTTTTTGGATGAATGTTTAAGTTTTCAACTATAATAAATCAATGTAGTATTGTGAGAAGTTTTAAAATATTTCCGAGGAATGTATCGCATTTTTGAGATGTTTATATAAAATTGCATTGAAGTTGGAAAGTGTTTCATAATTAATGTTTTATGCATGATTGATCTTTCTTGTTTTTATTTAGTGTAATTGTTCTGGATGTCATTCGTTTCACTATTGTCTAAGTGGTGGTTGTAATGGCATCAAGAGGTTGCAAAAATTCATCTGACATTTTTTGCAACATATGCGGGGTAAAAAAAAAAACCAATGAAGAAACATTACATATTTCGTGAAGAAAGTGTACTATACGTATTTTGGGATGAAACTTTGTAATCTAGATAAGATATAGGCGCAATATACAGGGTGTCCCAAAAAGATTAAAACGCGCTTTAAATCTTTACCCGTTGGAGATAAGTTGACATAAATTGCAAAAATTTTGAAAGTAAGGTAGGAAATAAGACTACGTTAATGAAATAGTCCTCCCATTCATTTTCAAAAAATTACACTTTTTAAATTTTTATAGGACCCCCCCTTAGACACATTTGGTCAATTAGAAAACTTTTATTTTTAATGCAACAAGATCATTAAAAAAACCCGCATATCTGTATCTTTAAAATTGCGCGAGTTATATTTAATTGAAAATTGAACATTGTGAATGGGGACCCTGTATCAAATTAGAAATATAAATTTGTGACATATCACAAAAAAAAAAAAATTGGATGATAATACATAGGATACCCAACCGTGTAGTGAGTACCACTGCTTTATATGATCTCTGTCTGTGTAATGCTTTATTTAGATGCATTTGTGATAAAAAATTTTGACACATATTAACGTATTTTTGATCTAAACAATTTCCATCGCCAATTTATTAATGATCTCTATTTTTACTGATGAAACAGCCTTTCACATAGTACGGAAAAGTGGCTTACGTCAGATTTTTTCCTTTATCATAAATCAGTTGATTTTAACGATACAGATATGCGGTTTTTTTAATGATCTTGTTGCATTAAAAATAAAAAAAATCTGATTGACTCAATTTGTCTAAGGGGGGGGGGGGGTCGTATAAAATTTTAAAAAGTGTAACTTTTTGAAAATGAATGGGAGGACTATTTCATTAACGTCGTCTTATTTCCTACCTTACTTTCAACATTTCTGCAATTTACATTGCCCACTTATCTCCAACAGGTAAAGAATTAAAGCGCGTTTCAATCTTTTTGGGACACCCTGTATAGTACTCGTATGTTCCATTTGCGTAAAAGAGCTTAGGTGGTGAAAGAGGCAACAAAGATCTTTCCGTTTTGTGTTCCCATGATATGGCTGGAGAAATGGATCTAAGTTTAGCGTGATCGTAACTTCAACAACCATAACACAATTAGACCAATTGTACTATCTTCCACAAACAACATTGCTGTTTTACCTTGAGGGATTTGTTATATTTATTTATTTTTTTATCTCATTTTCAAATTTTTTTATCTTATTTTCAAATTTTTTGACTTTGATTTTATTGTATTTTTAAATTATAATATCTAGCTTTTACTATGGCTTATTGTGTAGCGCTCTTTTGCACATCAGATAGCATAAAAGACTGTATAAGTCTTTTTGAATTTCCCTCGGAAGTCAATCGTCGGGAGAAATGGATTAAAGCAGAGAAAGTTTGTATACGTGTATAATTTCGCCTTAAATTAATTGTCAACATACCTAGTTTGAGTGTGAATATTTTAAATCTATCTTGTTCTTAATAATTAAGAAGTTGTTGACTTTTCAAAGAAAGTTTTTACACTGATATAATTTCGGCACAAATGAAACTATTAAACTCTATTATGAACAATTGATCAAAAAAGACCCATCACTACTAGTTGACACAATCAAGCATGGCAAATATTGGTTGGGGTTTATATACTTTGTAAATAGCGCTATAAATTTAAGTTTCATGTGTTTTTATTAAAAATTTCATATTGATATCTATAATGAATTTTTTTACGTTTGTTTATATATTATTGAATGCAAATTCGAAACAGATTTAATTTTACAATAACTCTGAGCGGAATTTCTCTGGAATTTTTCTCTAGCAATGTATAAATGCCAAGTTATCAAATTCATATCTACCGTCTTTCTTCATCTTGTTCTAGCTGTTACCGCTAAATGGCGATACATAACATCTTTTGTGGGTGTTGGTTGTTGTTGAGACCCAGACTGCCCGACCTACCAGAAAGGTAACTGTTTGGACGGCCGGGAAGTGCAACCCAATTTAGACCGGAACCCAGTGGAAGAGGGGGGGGGGCGTACCCTCCTTTCCCTACCACCAACCTCTCAAAAAGACTTACGGACCCACATGTTTAACGTGATCGTACTCCTCGTGAATACGGCGACAGTTTTGGCAACGGCAGGAATCGAACCCGGGTCTACCTAGTGCAATTCACGCGCGTTAATCACTGGGCTACCGCGCCCTAATCTTTTGTGGATGTATCGTGGTTTCCACTTTTTATAGAAAAGGGGGAAATGAACTGACATTTTAGATAAAAGTAGCTATGCTTGACGCCATCAGAAGCTCTGGATTGAGACTTAAAGAGCCAACGACAACGAAAGTATCAAGGATAACTTCAGAAGTCTGGATAGTAAAATTATTTTTAACTGTTTAAATAATTGAAATATATTTATTTCTTCTGAAATGGAAACACTGTTTGCTGCAATGAAATGATAGATTTTGAAGATAAATGGTGAAAATAAAATAAAATTTTGACTTAAATTGTATATTAAAAAATTTTAAAGTTCGTATAAAAAAAACTATCAGAATTTTGGTACATGGTATCCCTTCAAAATATATTTAGATGCAATTTCATAAAAAATTGAAGTCCTGACATGAAAACTGTTTTAGATCTATTTAGCTTTTTTAAGACGTATATTCTATCGAAGACGTATTTTCGTTAAAAACCCTGCAACAAAGAAACTATCATTTTTTTTAAATGTTCGGCACTTGAGCAACATACCTGAAACTTTCAGCTTCAATTAAAATATATATAGAGAGAGATCGTAGCTCTAAAACTGAAGTGTGAGTTATATTTTTAAAATGGGTTATTCTGTTGTATTTTTCCCCAGAATTTTGGAATGTGTCTGCCTTTTACAAATATGTAGAAAAAAAAACTATCGACGTTTTCGGAATTCTCATTTTAACTCTCTTTAAAACTACCTTTAACTGCTGTTTAGAAAGAAATCGCGATTACAGACTGAAAATTGAGAAAGAAGATGATACGTTTTTTAGATCGGGGTCCATTTCTTTCCCTGTTTTAGATGTTTTTCGAACATATTTAAAAATATATTAGAATTTTCGTAAGTTTCCCTTAATTCCCCGGATTGAATTCTACATTTTAGAAAAAAACCCGCGAGGTGTTAGGATAGTTATTGGCTTCGGAATAAGGGAGACGTACCGACATACAAGCATGGGTTTTCAAGCGCTAATAGTAAGATAAAGTAATATATAAATGTATAGAAGATACTGTATAAGTTTATAAATATATGACAATTAATGGATAAGCAATTTTAAAACAGTATATTTAGAACAGCGGCGAAGATCTAAACCGGTGTGGCGGGCTATATGTGTAGTTCAAAGGAAGGAACACAGGAAATGGTACAACCACATGATCAACAAAACCACTCGTATACCTTCTAATGTGATTTCTGGGACAGACCAACGAGTTAGTGTACTACCTCGATGGGACAGACACTTTTCCCCCCGGAAGTGACTGTTAACTGGATAACTGTGACAAGCTGCGAGGATTTAATGTGACGATTAAAATAAATTAAAGAATATTTATTTTATGTATTTATCGCTTTCAAATTAGAATTCGAAAACAGGTCGTACGGGCATTCATGCAATACAACGGATAAATATATAATGACTTAAGTTTCATTTTGTTTAAAAAGAGTAAATGGAACTTCCTACATGAATTTCTCCAGTAAAATTCACAAAATTAGGTATGAATTGAATAAATTCATTATTCTGCAAAAAGCGAGTGTGCAGTTTTCTTTTAAACATTTATGAACACTAGTTATCACGTCATAGTTTTATTCTCCTAACAAAATCACTTTCACACTAGTTGAAACCCGTTGCGAAACTTTTTCAATGAACACGAATGTGTCAAATAATTTAGGCAAGCCGGTTTAACGACATCTAAATTAGAAAGTTACAGCTTCCAGTAGGATTTACGATATTTTCTATACACTCTTTGAAAAGCAGGCACAACCGATTGGTGAAATATTAGTAACAAAATTTAATACTATGAAGCTTTTGAAATTGCGTCAAACCGCACTCCTTGATGAAGAAACAAAATGTAACTTATTGAGTCTATTTGCGTCACATTCAAGGAAATCCCAGCACACCTGTTTTCAATCGCAAGTAATAGGCATTAGAATTAAAATCAATTGTAGCTGGAATCTCCTGGTGTTCAATGTTGTGTTAATTGCAACAGTGAACGAACGCCCTTACTGTTAACAATCCTATTCCTAATAACTCTTGTAAACGGAGTTCCAGTCAGTTGAAATCAATAGCATGTTATACTGTGAAAACCTTAAAATTGCTTCTGCCTGTACTCCTTGGCAAACGTAAATGTTATTAACCTTTAACACGTTAAACAACACATCAGTCACCAGTGACTTATAACATACTTTCCATCCAGGCCGCGTCAGTCACTGGTGACTGACAATATATAATTTAAAAAATTATATTTTTATATTAAAAATCAAAGTTTGAAGATTATGAATAAAATGTATCTAAATATTACTTTTCACCAGAAAAATTATTTTAAACACGGGATACACATAATGGTTGAAACACTAAATACACATAATGATTGAAACACTGGATACACATAATGGTTGAAATACTGGATACACATAATGGTTATCCTGCGAAGGTTTCATAGAATATTGTTACTTGTTTTGTCAACTTTCTGGCAATATCTTCTCTTCCGAATCGTGCTGCATTATCTTCGTAGCATTTTTTACTTTCCCTGCAATACATGGTAATGTATAGGGGAAGTATTGGAATCATGCCGAAAATCACAACTCGAGTTTTCGACGGATCTACACGTTTCAAGAATAAGAAAAACTATTTTTAGCGTGACGTCTGTGTGTGTGTCTGTCTGCGCAATGTATGTATCCACTCTAACTAAAAAACTAATGGACCGAATTTTATAAAATTTGGTAGGTAAGTTACTTGGGTAAGACCCTGGTGCTGATTAGTTTTTGGTAGGATTCGTAAAACAGTACTCGCCTTTTTTTGCGAAATGGCCCGTAAAAATTTCATGTATCCACTCTAGCTAAAATACTAATTGACCAAATTTCACAAAATTTGGTAGATAAGTTACTTGTAGGATCTTCTGGTGCTGATTAGATTTTGGTACGATTCGGAAAAGAACAATCTGCCTTTTTTCACGAAATGGCCCGCAGATATTTCATGCATCCACCCTAGCTAAAATACTAATTGACCAAATTTCACAATATTTGGTAGATAAGTTACTTGTAGGACACTCTGGTGCTGATTAGATTTTGGTACGATTCGGAAATAACAACCTGCCTTTTTTTACGAAATGGCCTGCAAAAATCGCCAAAATCTAAAAAAAAAAAAAGACTAAGTGTGCTGAAATGTATCAATTAAATTCTTGTTTCATACGTAATTTTTGACGAGGAAAAGAATATAACACACTCCATTATACTTTAGGACTAACCGTTCTCAAGATATTTGAGATTTCTTGCATTTTTGTTACGCCGCTATTGGAAAATGTCCAGTTACCAAATAAAAACAAAGATTGAATTAAAAATGCAAATTTAGTGTTATTTGGTGAAAATATGAATTTATGTCTGCAGGGAAAGTCATGTGCTTCTCACATCAGATTTTTTTCATTGTCTTCGAACTTTCTGTGTTCTTCCAGTATTTTGTTGTAATTTGTGACGCGATATTTGAGGTGTTTTCACAATATTGCTACGTGAAATATTTTTATCCCGATAATTTGAAAGATAGACGGCTAATTTCTTTCGAAATTCTGTAATACTCATTCTTTTTGGTTATATTTTTAAATTAAACGTGAGCATTTAGAACTGAGGTATTTAATAGGAGCCCAAAGGCTAGCCGGCATACGGCGTGAACGGAAAGAAAAAAAAATAGACTAGGCCGGCGCTTAACGTGTTAACTTATCTAGAAATAGCAGCTGCTAACAAAATAAGAATTTAAAATCGATAGATCCTCAGAAATTGAGTGATAAAAAAACAGGTTTTTTGTTTTAAAAATAGATAGAAGATGAGGCAGATCCAAAATATTTGCTAATTTTACTTGAAAACGTGTAAATTATCTTCAAGCGAGTTCCGAACCAGGAACCTACTGTTACAAACAGTGGCAGATTGTCGCTTGTAAACTAATATATTTTGCCGCCTAGTGCCACTAAGCATAACATCTAAAATTAGATATGAAAGGTAGGTAAATAGAAAAAGATTAAAAATTCCTTAAAAACATGAAAGGAACATAGTAATTATTAATAAATAGTAATGCATAATATTAGTCCAATCGGCCAAAAAATTTAGCAGCGTTGGAGCGGCTTCACAAATTTGTCATCGTCGAAATTTTCCGCCGCAGGGTTCAGACTATTTAGCTTATTGGTAAATCTGCCATTGAGTACAAAGATTACGCCTAATGAGTCTCGAACGCTGGAACTTTCGTTACTAAGCTGATGCTTTTCATACTGTGCCACAGAGACTATATCAATCATCTATGCCATAGCATTAAAATAATTTAAAGCATGCATTCACCACCCCATTTAAAAATCCGGAGGGGGGGGGGAGAGGGGGGGGGGGTTGGAAGGTATTCTATATCTTCTACTCATTCGGAAAGTATCAGCTATCAAACTAAAAATTAATTTTGGAAATCGGTTCAACAGATTTTCAGAAATTGGGGGAAAAAAAGAAAAAAAAAACTTATGCTTTAAATATATAGATTTTAGTTTGGGTTCAAATCAGTTGATAATTGAGCTATTCCCGTGTATAGCATAGGGCTATACATAAGGCGAATGTGCGATGTTGAAGAGTATCCATTACAGCGTCGAGCATAAAACATAGATTTATTTACAAGAACATACTATCTGTATTTACAAAAACATTACGTAGATAATGTGCAGGAACATTATTAAAATAGAGCTACATCATAATTCGCTTGCAGGTAGCATCCGAAATACGAATGACCGAATGATGGTGATAAAGTTCGGATTCTCGTTTATAACAGCCAGGGTAGAAGTGCTGTGCATGCGACATATGCAAATTTAGAGTCTCTCTGAAGAGCAAGAAAGTTTTATGTTAATCACCTGATCAGTGTCTTTATACAAATCGTTGGAGGAGCTTCGTGGTGGAAGATGATTGGTCAGATATCTGTGTGGATGTCTCTTTTGAATAATCCTCTAAGGGTTTTAGTAGAAATGCGGGTTTCAAACTTGATCAATGCAGATGTTGCTTTTTCGTCCTCGGATATTCAGTGGGTAATGTCTGTGCGTGCACACACTAGGAAAGGTCCATCGTATGAGGTCTGTGACGGTCGTTATACGAAGTACAAAATTATGTGTTAACTTGGGAAGTTCCTTGTGGTTCTTTTTGCATGAACTGGGGGTCCTCCAGTTTAAATACAGTGAGCTGTATTGTGTTTTGCAGCTTGCAGAGAAATGGTTTGCGCTAAACTTGGAAATTCACTTAGCAACCTAGTATATGGTGAATCCTACTCACTGTACAAGTAAGAGTATCTGCGTCGTACTTCTTTTGATGCGGATTTTTGTACAGCTGTTGATTAGTCTTTGATTTTTCATGTCGGCCAGTAATCCGAATTTTGCTGGGAAGTCTACACCTAAAATTGCTCGGAAAACATCGGCAATTACGACATTCCAAATGAATTTTCATTGTAATCCAAATTTTAAAATCAGTTTTGTTCCAAACGTTTTTAATTTGGTTCATTTGCTGCTTATAGCGGGGAAATCTTTTTTTACTATAGCAGTATGCGCGTTGCTTCGAAAAACCGATATCATTGCGCCGCTGTCGACTAGAAATTGTATATGAGATAGCTTGTCTTATAGGAATAAGAGACTGTTCCCAAGGCTTCTATGCATCGTCGCCGAAATGATTAAGCCAGCTAGCTTTCGGTTAAAAAACTTGCATGGCTTTGCACACTTGCGAGCTTGTCCTTGAAATTTTGAGTGATGCCAATACATATCGACATTTCTGGATTGCGATCGATGTAGAGTTCGTAGTTTGGATCGAACAGTAGTTTGCAATTTTTTTTAATTGCTCTACGGTTTCCGTCATGTTTGCAACTTGAGCTTCGAAGCGTAAAATGTGACTATTCTCTGCCACTTCTGATATTGAGAGTGATGTGGAAACACCGCATATATCATCCGCCATTTCAGAAATATTCTGTAGCGATTCTGAACTAATTGATAAGATTTGCTGTACATGAACTGGTAGTCGTTGAAAAAACAGCTTGCGAAGTACGTCTTCGTCCATTTTTGTTCAGGAGCGATCTTACATTTCGCGAAATAAATGACTTGGTTTCCTATCTCCTAACTGCAATTCCTGCAAAAGGTTGCGAAGTTTTGCTACTTCAAAATCTGCAAAGTGCGTAATGATCCTATTTTTCAACACAGAATAAGGTTCATTTTCAGGAGGTGTGCGAATTATATCTGTGGCATGAGTCAAGATATCACAATCTAGAGCTGCAATTATGCAATGGAATTTTGTTTTTTCATTTACGATTCCGTAAAACAGGAATTGAGAGTTCAGGTGCAAAAAGCATAAATCTGGGTTTTCCAGAACTGAGGTGCTTTGAAAGCAACTCTTGTGAGTTCTACAGAGTTAAAAATCTTCTTTCGGAGCAGAAGCGCTTTTTGCATCGCTGGCTGGTGTCAAACGAGTTTCGATAGTCTCACTTGTAGTCATAGTTTCGTTAGGAACTACGGAAAACGTACCTTTTCAGACGTCACTTAAATTGAAGTAGATACTCACGTAAAATGAAACATCTAGTTTTCGGTGAATTGGAGCCTCAGGAAAGTTGGATCCACCACGTCTCCGGTAAATTGGATTGGAGACATTACGTTTTAGTAAATTTGGAGCCATCAGATCTCAGGGTCACCACTCTATGGCTTAGGGTCATACATAAGGCGAAGTTGCGATGTTGAAGAGTATCCGGCAAACATGAAATATAGATTTATTTACAAGGACATTACATAGATTATATACAGGAACATTACGTAAATTATATACAAGAACATTACATAGATTATATACAGGAACATTACGTAGATTATATACAAGAACATTACATAGATTATATACAAGAACATTATTACAATAGAGCTGCATTATAACGCGTGCAGCAGCCGAAATACGAATGTCCGAATGATGGTGATAAAGTTCTGAGGCTCGCTTCTAAGAACCAGGGTAGAAGTGCTGTGCATGCGGCATATGCAAATCTAGAGTCTCTCTGGAGGGCAAGAAAATTTTATGCTAATCGCTTGATCAGCGTCTTTACACAAATCGCTGGAGGAGCTTCGTCATACATTATCCACGCAAAATATTTACGCATGGTTGAAAAGTGTTTATGACTTTGTTCATTCATTATGGCAGTTAATCTGTCCGTTCGAACGATTAACTGCCATAAAAATGACTTTATCAAAATAAAATTTAGTATGTTTTGAGACGGTTAGTAGGACATACGAGAATGTATATGAATAATATCACCCAATTAGTTTTGGATTGAACCCGGGTTGAAAAATTTAAATATATTGAAACCTATGGGACTTAATGTTTCAAACATTTTTTCAGCGAATATAAAATTCACAAATTGCTTTGAAAGTTTTAGGAAATGTTCAAATTATCCCTTACAATTTATACCAAAAATTTCAGCAAAATATGTTCGGTAGCGATTTTTAATTTGTATTTAGTGTTGCGCCTGTCCTAAAACCGCTTTACTTTTATTGTCGTTGAGACCTAGACCGTCCAACCTACCAGAAAGGTGTAAGGTAACCGTTTGGACGGCCGGGAAGTGCCACCCAATTTAGGCCGGAACCCAGTTGGGGAGGCATCCACAGGAACCGTACCCTCCTTCCCCTACCACCAACCTCTCGGAAGGACTTTCGAACCCACATGTTTAACGTGATCGTACTCCGCATGAACACGGAGGCAGTTGTGGCAACGTACGAATCCAGCGCGCAAACTACCGGGCTACCGCGTCAGAAATGTGCCAACAGCACGCGGTGTTCCCAGGTGGTCACCCAACCAAATACTAATCGCGTCCGATGCTGCATGACTTTGGTGATCTAACGAGAACCGGCGTTTTCAGCACGGTAGGGCCGTTGGCTCTCGCTTGTACTTTGATGTCAGTATCTCGGTATTTCTGCAGTGCATGACAGCTCGTCTCAGTGCAAAATAGTCGCTTTACTTTTGTTGATGTTGTTGAGACCCAAACCGTCCGACCTACCAGAAAGGTGTAAGGTAACTGTTTGGGCAGCCAGGAAGTGCCACCCAATTTAGACCGGAACCCAGGGAGGGAGGCATCCACTGGGACCGTAGCCTCCGTCCCCTAAAACCAACCTTTCGGAGGCACTTTCGGACCCACACGTTTAACGTGATCGTACTCCGCATAAACACGGAGGCAGTTGTGGCAGCGTGCAAATTCAGCGCGTAAACTATCGGGTAACCGTGTCCGAAATGTGCCAACAGCACGCGGTGTTCCAAGGTGGTCACCCACCCAAGTACTATCCGCGACCGATGCTGCATGACTTCTATGATCTAACGAGAACCGGTGTTTTCAACACGGTAGGGTCATTGGCTCTTTCTTATACTTCAATGTCATTATTTCGGTATATCTGCAGTGCATGACAGCTCGTCTCAATGCAAAAGAGTGGCTTTACTATTGTTGATGTTGTTGAGACTCAGATCGTTCGACCTACTAGAAAGGTGTATGGTAACTGTTTGGACGGCCGGGAAGTGCCACCCAATTTAGACCGGAACCCAGTGGGGGAGGCATCCACAGGGACCGTACTCTCCTTCCCCTACCACCAACCTTTCGGAAGAACTTTCGGACCCACAAGTTTAACGTGATCGTACTCCGCATGAACACGGAGGCAGTTGTGGCAGCGTGCAAATCCAGCAACAACATTGTACCGTGTCCGGTCTCCTAATGTGCTGCTCTATATCTTCGGATGAGTCGGGCGGCCTGGGCTTTCGACATTGTACCGCGTGAGGGCGCCCCTTGCGTCGAATGTTTTTTTGCGGTTTATTGAATTTTTTTGTTGTGTATTTTGCGGTTTTTGTGGTTTATTTTTGTGGTTTATGATGTTAAAGTTAATTTTATTGTTGATTTGACTTTATCATTGGATTTTTATATTGAAATCAAGGTTGTGTGTATCAAGGGAAAATTAAGGTATGTGTATTTTATGTTATGAATTTGTTTCATTTTATTGAAAAAAAATTGTCAAAAATTATAGATTTTCCATATAAAGGATTTATTTTTCTTTAGATAATTTGTTTAGATTATTTTTCTTTAGTTTATACAGATGGTAGCAAAGATGAATTTAATGCCTGCGGCAGTGGGTTTTTTTTCAAAACCCCTACTTTCACAAATCGTCTCAGAATTAGGAATCCATATTTCTGCTCAGTCTTTAGATCTGAGCTTATTGCTCTCGAGGATTGACTAAAATATATTTAATCTGATACCTCTTATTGTGATATTTGGATCCTGACTGATAGCCGCAGTGCCATCCATCACCCGAGTAACTGGACAATTATTGGAGATAGAACTTCACTTTCGATACTTGAGATCCTCAAAGATCTTTCTCAACGGCATGAAGTTCACTTACAATGGGTACCGTCTCATATAGGACTTATTTATGAGACTGCTGATGTTCTGGCCAAGGAGGGAGTCTCTCTGCCTTCTTCTTCATATGACACTTTGTCTTACCTTGAAATCTACTCAAAAAGGAAAATTTTAAACGAGAATCTATGGATGACCCCTCCAGTACACACCTGGTATGACAGGAAATCCCCTGGTGGCGCCCTTACCTTTAAGGGCGACAGAAGGACGCAGACCACCATTAGCAGATTTGACAGTGGACTCTTAAAAGTGTCTTTTAATCAGGAGCAAAAATCTTATTCTTCTTGTTCTAATTGCAATTCCGCAGACGCCTCCCCTGACCTTCTTTTGAGCTGTCTGGGGCTTGCTAATGAAGATATCTACAAAAGCCCTTTGTTGGTTTTTAATTTCATTGTAACTTTTGTGCTCTTGGACCTGATCTAGCCGACGGCTAGTACGGGCGGAATAAGTCACACACATATTTTTCTTATGTAACAATAGTGTAGTCAAATACAACTTCTGGATGCTTTTATACACACAGATTTTTAATGCAATTCAATTTTGCTATTTGAATGACACTTTTTATTTTATAAAAAAATATAGTAAAACGTGTTTTCACTACTCTCATTTCTGGGCTGCATCCTAGGCAGATGATCAATATACAAAGGGCTGTGATCTTAAGAAAATATGTGTGATGCTGTGATCTAGTAATAAAATACTTATCATAGTTATGTTACTAATAAAAAATACACAAGTACATACTTGAAAGATTATTTGTTGTATTCAATCTATGGAGCGCCATCTACCGCAGAACGTTGTCCCTACGAGCCGTTTACAACGGATTTCTTAATGGACTAATTATGTTATAATGGCTATATACATTTTATTTTATTTATAACCCGACAGAACAAAAGTATGATTTTTTATGACGGAATCTATTTAAGTAGCACTAGGTTTAGCCAAATCGGATATATATTTTTACTTTTGCATAATCTTAATGTAGACCAATAATATCCTTATAGCGATATTATTTATATAAAAATAACTTCGTTCAATGTTAGAGCAAACAGGAAATATATCCCTGTATCTGTTTATAGCGCTGCATCATATCTCAACGTTCCTCCAAACTATGTTATAGATGGACTAAGAGAGGTTTGCAGCGCCAAAGCAGAGCGTAATACAAATCAGATAAACACATTAGATATAACGACGAAATATACTGGCCAGACATTACACAGCGAAATTTTTATAACATTATGCTCTACATGCATTCTTATCATAGTTATGTTACTAATAAAAAATACACAAGTACATACTTGAAAGATTATTTGTTGTATTCAATCTATGTAGCGCCATCTACCGCAGAACGTTGTCCCTACGAGCCGTTTACAACGGATTTCTTAATGGACTAATTATGTTATAATGGCTATATACATTTTATTTTATTTATAACCCGACAGAACAAAAGTATGATTTTTTATGACGGAATCTATTTAAGTAGCACTAGGTTTAGCCAAATCGGATATATATTTTTACTTTTGCATAATCTTAATGTAGACCAATAATATCCTTATAGCGATATTATTTATATAAAAATAACTTCGTTCAATGTTAGAGCAAACAGGAAATATATCCCTGTATCTGTTTATAGCGCTGCATCATATCTCAACGTTCCTCCAAACTATGTTATAGATGGACTAAGAGAGGTTTGCAGCGCCAAAGCAGAGCGTAATACAAATCAGATAAACACATTAGATATAACGACGAAATATACTGGCCAGACATTACACAGCGAAATTTTTATAACATTATGCTCTACATGCATTCTTATCATAGTTATGTTACTAATAAAAAATACACAAGTACATACTTGAAAGATTATTTGTTGTATTCAATCTATGTAGCGCCATCTACCGCAGAACGTTGTCCCTACGAGCCGTTTACAACGGATTTCTTAATGGACTAATTATGTTATAATGGCTATATATATTTTATTTTATTTATAACCCGACAGAACAAAAGTATGATTTTTTATGACGGAATCTATTTAAGTAGCACTAGGTTTAGCCAAATCGGATATATATTTTTACTTTTGCATAATCTTAATGTAGACCAATAATATCCTTATAGCGATATTATTTATATAAAAATAACTTCGTTCAATGTTAGAGCAAACAGGAAATATATCCCTGTATCTGTTTATAGCGCTGCATCATATCTCAACGTTCCTCCAAACTATGTTATAGATGGACTAAGAGAGGTTTGCAGCGCCAAAGCAGAGCGTAATACAAATCAGATAAACACATTAGATATAACGACGAAATATATTGGCCAGACATTACACAGCGAAATTTTTATAACATTATGCTCTACATGCATTCTTATCATAGTTATGTTACTAATAAAAAATACACAAGTACATACTTGAAAGATTATTTGTTGTATTCAATCTATGTAGCGCCATCTACCGCAGAACGTTGTCCCTACGAGCCGTTTACAACGGATTTCTTAATGGACTAATTATGTTATAATGGCTATATACATTTTATTTTATTTATAACCCGACAGAACAAAAGTATGATTTTTTATGACGGAATCTATTTAAGTAGCACTAGGTTTAGCCAAATCGGATATATATTTTTACTTTTGCATAATCTTAATGTAGACCAATAATATCCTTATAGCGATATTATTTATATAAAAATAACTTCGTTCAATGTTAGAGCAAACAGGAAATATATCCCTGTATCTGTTTATAGCGCTGCATCATATCTCAACGTTCCTCCAAACTATGTTATAGATGGACTAAGAGAGGTTTGCAGCGCCAAAGCAGAGCGTAATACAAATCAGATAAACACATTAGATATAACGACGAAATATACTGGCCAGACATTACACAGCGAAATTTTTATAACATTATGCTCTACATGCATTCTTATCATAGTTATGTTACTAATAAAAAATACACAAGTACATACTTGAAAGATTATTTGTTGTATTCAATCTATGTAGCGCCATCTACCGCAGAACGTTGTCCCTACGAGCCGTTTACAACGGATTTCTTAATGGACTAATTATGTTATAATGGCTATATATATTTTATTTTATTTATAACCCGACAGAACAAAAGTATGATTTTTTATGACGGAATCTATTTAAGTAGCACTAGGTTTAGCCAAATCGGATATATATTTTTACTTTTGCATAATCTTAATGTAGACCAATAATATCCTTATAGCGATATTATTTATATAAAAATAACTTCGTTCAATGTTAGAGCAAACAGGAAATATATCCCTGTATCTGTTTATAGCGCTGCATCATATCTCAACGTTCCTCCAAACTATGTTATAGATGGACTAAGAGAGGTTTGCAGCGCCAAAGCAGAGCGTAATACAAATCAGATAAACACATTAGATATAACGACGAAATATATTGGCCAGACATTACACAGCGAAATTTTTATAACATTATGCTCTACATGCATTCTTATCATAGTTATGTTACTAATAAAAAATACACAAGTACATACTTGAAAGATTATTTGTTGTATTCAATCTATGTAGCGCCATCTACCGCAGAACGTTGTCCCTACGAGCCGTTTACAACGGATTTCTTAATGGACTAATTATGTTATAATGGCTATATACATTTTATTTTATTTATAACCCGACAGAACAAAAGTATGATTTTTTATGACGGAATCTATTTAAGTAGCACTAGGTTTAGCCAAATCGGATATATATTTTTACTTTTGCATAATCTTAATGTAGACCAATAATATCCTTATAGCGATATTATTTATATAAAAATAACTTCGTTCAATGTTAGAGCAAACAGGAAATATATCCCTGTATCTGTTTATAGCGCTGCATCATATCTCAACGTTCCTCCAAACTATGTTATAGATGGACTAAGAGAGGTTTGCAGCGCCAAAGCAGAG
This sequence comes from Amaurobius ferox, assembly GCA_951213105.1. Classification (NCBI taxonomy): domain Eukaryota; kingdom Metazoa; phylum Arthropoda; class Arachnida; order Araneae; family Amaurobiidae; genus Amaurobius; species Amaurobius ferox. The sequence continues at coordinate 85,495,407 of OX578153.1, forward strand.
CGTAATACAAATCAGATAAACACATTAGATATAACGACGAAATATACTGGCCAGACATTACACAGCGAAATTTTTATAACATTATGCTCTACATGCATTCTTATCATAGTTATGTTACTAATAAAAAATACACAAGTACATACTTGAAAGATTATTTGTTGTATTCAATCTATGTAGCGCCATCTACCGCAGAACGTTGTCCCTACGAGCCGTTTACAACGGATTTCTTAATGGACTAATTATGTTATAATGGCTATATACATTTTATTTTATTTATAACCCGACAGAACAAAAGTATGATTTTTTATGACGGAATCTATTTAAGTAGCACTAGGTTTAGCCAAATCGGATATATATTTTTACTTTTGCATAATCTTAATGTAGACCAATAATATCCTTATAGCGATATTATTTATATAAAAATAACTTCGTTCAATGTTAGAGCAAACAGGAAATATATCCCTGTATCTGTTTATAGCGCTGCATCATATCTCAACGTTCCTCCAAACTATGTTATAGATGGACTAAGAGAGGTTTGCAGCGCCAAAGCAGAGCGTAATACAAATCAGATAAACACATTAGATATAACGACGAAATATACTGGCCAGACATTACACAGCGAAATTTTTATAACATTATGCTCTACATTCATTCTATACTTAGTAAGGCTACTGAATATCAGTGCCATTATTTGCTTTAATTTTTCTATTTTAACTCATTTTCCAAAGTTTTTTAACTTATATATTTCTTAAATATATTAAAATATTTAAACACTTTATCTGTACATAATGTTCTGTAAATGTTCCCAATTATTTTTATAATAGTCTTATTACATTTAAAATGCTATTTCCCCATTTCATTTTTGATAATCAATTCTGGCTATAGTTTTATTCCAGGTGGCACGATTAAATTTTTTATTTTCAAATTCATTTAATGTATAATCCTTAGAATTTCACCATAGCAACTAATTTTTATAATGTTACATGGTGCTAATTTATTTTATTAAATGCCATCCATATCTAACATTGAGTTCTTCATGATTTATAATATGTCACGTGCTCAACATTTTTTAATTTCACAAAGTCCTTGATATATTTATTGACAATAATAACTTTATATTATTCTGTGGCAACTTTTATTGTTTATACTTACTAGCAGAGATTACTCGGCGTTGATCGGGATTTACGATGCAAAACTCTGCTAAAAATTACTACCGAAAATATAGAGCCGTGAATCTTATACATTGTTTTTTCACCGTGAAAAAAGTAAATTCATTGCATTAAATTCATTACATAAGAAAAAAAATTATTCCATTATATATCTTATAGTTTCTTCCTGTATACGGCACGCCCTTCGCAGCCATGGGTGGCCCTGGCTGGCAGCGTCTCGGAATGTGATTTTTAGGTATCCACAAATGATGTACAGTTAATATGTTCTGTTTGAAAGGAAAATACGTACAGTTTGAAAAGTAAACTAAAATTACACTTAACATTTGCAATGTTGCCTAGTGTTTAACACATTAAACAGCATTATCGTAATTTGTTATGTTTTACCGCAATGCTTGTTAATCTCGAATAATAATTTAAACATAGATAAGATTTGATTGAAATTGAGTTTTTGAAATTTTAAATTATAACCTTACCATAAAAGGACATACTTATTCACGCATTGCTTAAGCACGGCCACACTCTTTGCCCAATCAGAACCGTTTCTACTTATTTAACGCATTGCCTAACCACAGCCACTCTTTGGATAATCAGATCCATTGGATCATGCATACATACATACTTTTCTTCTTTATATATATAGATAGATATTATATTTATTTATTTATTATTCAAATCAAAAAATATTATGATATAAGAAAGAATCTTCATAAAATGCTGATAATTTGATTTCTTAATACTTTTCGTTGTTGAGTAAGCCTGTGAAAAATGAACCATGGTGATAGAGTTTCCATTTAAATTCATACATATATTTTCCCAATGGCCAGGCATTGACTCTTTCATCTTCGCCTATATATCGACCAGAACCGTGAACCTCTTAGCCGTCATATGACGTTGCCACCGCGCACCAATGGGGGTGGTAACAAATTGCGTCCAACAACACAAACATCTATGCCTGAAGTGGGACTCGAACCCACAATCCGGCAACCGGGCGATCACTAGGAAACGTTTGCCTTGACCGCTTAATCACCGCGTCGACTTATTTTGCCAACAGCATACGGTGTTCCCAGGTGATCACCCATCCAAGTACTAACCGCGCCCGATGCTGATTAACCTCGGTGATCTAACGGGAACCGGTGTTTTCAGCACGGTAGAGCCGTTGGCTCTAAATTCATATTTCAAACCTGCGATTTTCAAAAGTGACTAATACGTTCAATAAACTCCCACAAACTCGGATATTTAATTGACTTTCACGTTTGAAACCAACGATTCTCAACCTTTTTCGTCGGGAATCATGGAGTTAGAGAGCAGAACTCCTAGATAAAAGTTTCGTTTTCCATTAATATCTCGACAACCCCTTGACCTAGAAGCTCGAAACTTGTACTAAGTTTATGAGGGCTAATTCAAAGTTATCCACAAATTTTTATTAAGTCCGGTGCAGCTGTTCTCCCGTGGTGGTGAAACAAACGACAGCTGCGTTTTTTATTAATATCCCGACAACCCCTAGTGATAAAAACTCGAAACATAGACTAAATTTTAAGTAGGGCTATTTTAAGGCTAACCACCAAATTTCATCAAATTCGGTTCATCCGTTCTCCCGTGATGCTGGATGATACATACATACATACATTCGTTATATATATATATATATATATAGATTATAAATATTTTTCATCATTATGGAACTGCAAACTCTCACGCAATATTTCGCTCTACCAACAATAGCACTCCCCCCCCCCCCTTCCTCAATGCAATCAACCGAATAATTTGACTTCACCTGAATCCAGAGGAATTAATAAGCCTAAAGTCTCACCAACTGTCAGCAAATATGGTTTTAGGATGGTTGACTATAAAAATGTCCATCAGTCTTGCTCTTCGCAACCGGTAACATCTGTACCTGTTCATGTACCAGTTGTACCAGTCACTCCTACCTTGTCAAGTTTCCTCTCAGACTCTGCTCCGTAGATTACAAACATATTACAAACAATCAACTGCAATGAACTACTTGAATCTACTGATGATATTAATTCCGACACAATACATTGGATTCAACTGATATTTCTAACAATGATGTGTATAGAGATTTCTTATTGAAAGTCTTGAACAATACTAATAAATTACAAAATTGTATATATATATATATATATATATATATATATATATATATATATATATATATATATATATATGTATATGTATATATAAATATATATATATATATATATATATATATATTTGAAATGTAATAATAAGAATTATGTAAAAATAAAAAAATACAATTCAAGTAATATTAACATCACCATAGAAGCAAATTCAAAGCCATAATGCCGATAAGAGAAAAGAACAGCACCATCCCAAATTCGATGATTAATTAGAATTAAATTCATCGTCAGGTCTGAGTATTTAATTCCAATTAACCCAAACAAATGCCTGTTTCAGATTAAGCAATAGTACATTACTATAAATACTTAAACTCAGACTACAGGCAACAAAAAATGAAAAAAGGATACATTAAGAAAATTGTATTACCATGCGGCATGAACCATTCGTGTATACACGATCAACCTCAACAGTTTAATCTAGAAGCATCGGAATGAACAAGTCGAAATTCTACCAGGGAGGCAGTACGAACGTTCACGGAGTTACTCCCAAACCCGTCCAGTGAGTCTAAGCTGGAGACTGGACAAGCAATTCAGAATACAACTTCCCAAATATGCAAACATGAATATGAATATGAATCAAAGATGAAAATTCTTACTAAACAAGTAATTCATATGAAAAATGGATAATCGAGAATGCCACTATACACCATTATAGGGCGCTCAAAACATAGTTTCAATACTGACAAAAGTTACATTTTTTTGCGAAAATAAAATTCAAAACATTAATGTTAATGCATCTTATTTTCCTATTTTTTTATTTTTCTAATGTTTTTGACAATATATATATATATATATGTATATTTTGACAATATACATATATATATATATATGTATATGTTTTATACGTAATCGAATGTTCAGAACCCCCCCTAAATTTTCATATCGAGGTAGTATGCATTATTAATTTGGTGTGACGAGAAGCAGTTGTCAGGATCATACTTCTGACTGGTCATGACTGTCTCAGGGCTCATCTCCATCGAATCGGACTTGCTGCTTCCCCGGATTGTATTTTATGTGATCTAGGACAGCCTATGTCTGGGAAACATTTGGACAATTGTTCTGCACTGGTGACTTTTAATTCAATCATTAAGAAATACTAGAGAGCTGGCTCTCTGTCTAAAGGCCTATTGGTCAAACGACCGGCATTTGCAACAGTTTTTGACATTCAAAACACATTTTATTTCACAAACGTGTTGGCCATTGAAAATGGAAAAGACAGAAAAGAAAAGAAACGTTGGTTAAACAACTAAAGTGTGAGAAGATGGCAAGCACGTCAAAGATAAGAATATTTTTTAAAAATTTGAAAAGAAGAGGCCGAAACGCATAGACTGCAAATTAAGAAGGGATCTCTACAAAAATCATAAATCCATCCCCAAATTGATGGAAATCAAGCCAAATGCGAGGTAATGGTTTGCAAATTTTGAATTCCGTGTGACGGAGATACCTTCCACTTTTAAATAAATAATTTACACAACTAGTTTGTCAAAAGTTTGGCCTTGAGCCTTGTTTATCTTCAAGGCATAAGCTAATTGGACAGGAAACTGGCGACAATACAGCATAAATGGTAATGTCGCAGACTTCGTTTTCTTTCTTAATGAATATTTATTATACATATGATGCAGTTTGAAATGTAATTAATAACTTACCAAAAATCAAACTTCTACAAAGCATGGGAAAATATATAGTTACGATTCTTTAAATGTATAGCATTGTAGTAAATTCATAATTGTTGAATTTAACAAACACACATAAAGTTTCGCAAGCATTGTTTTTACGAACAAATAGAACATATCTTAATCATTATTGTCATGAACAATTACGTTTCATTGTTGAAAACGCTGTTGCCATTTCAAAAAAACAATTATTTAAATAAAGATCTGAACTACCTGTATTTATGTATTTTGAATAGTTAAAAATCTAAGTATTAATTATTTGAGATGCCAACATCATTTTTAACCATGAAAGTTTGAAATTTGAAGATACAACAAAGAAATTAAAATGGGTGACGACACATGGCAATGCATTATAAATCCTCATGCCAGATTGCAAATCATTTGATGCCATAGGTCCAGCGTTAGCCCTGACACAAAATTTCTCTATTTAAAAAGGATTTGGACAGCGGATATAAGTCAGCGGCAGTGTGTGTGTGTGTTAGGTGTATGGTGTATGTGTGAAAGTGTGTGTGTGGTATGTGTGTGTGTGTGTGGTATGTGGTATGTGTGTTTGTGTGTGTGTGTGGTATGTGGTATGTGTGTGTGTGTGTGTGCGTGTACGTGTGTGTGTGTGGTGTGTGTGCGTGTACGTGTGTGTGGTATGTGTGTGCGTGTACGTGCGTGTGGTATGTGTGTGCGTGTACGTGTGTGTGGTATGTGTGTGCGTGTACGTGTGTGTGGTATGTGTGTGTCAGTGAGTTATACGCAATCGAATGTTCAGAACCTCTAAATTTTCGAGTGAAATTTTGAAAGAATCATTAAAAGATCAAAACCTCTAATAAAGTTACGCAAATAGATATTTCTTATGTAATTTTTCATTAGAAAACGATTATCATAAATTTTTGAACGCTAGCATGAACCATTCTCGAGATATTGCACATTTTACAAAAAAATTATTAAAAAATTATATAAAATAAAAAAAAATATTTTTCCTATTGAGAAACATGTTCACTTTTCATATGTAATATCATGTGATAAATTTATGTATGTATTTATGTATTATTTATTATGTATTATTTATGTATGTGTGTGCGTGTGTGTGTGTGTGTGTGTGTGTGTGTGTGTGCGTGCGTGTGCGTGCGTGCGTGTACGTGTGCGTGTACGTGTGCGTGTACGTGTGTGTCAGTGAGTTATACGTAATCGAATGTTCAGAACCTCCTAAATTTTCGAGTGAAATTTTGAAAGAATCATTAAAAGATCAAAACCTCTAAAAGTTACGCATATAGACATTTCTTATGTAATTTTTCATTAGAAAACGATTATCATAAATTTTTGAACGCTAGCATGAACCATTCTCGAGATATTGCACATTTTACAAAAAAATTATTAAAAAATTATATAAAATAAAAAAAATATATTTCCTATTGAGAAACATGTTCACTTTTCATATGTAATATCATGTAATAAATTTAGTGACATCATTCTCGTGGATCTAGCTCGTTCTATACATGAAAAAATATACTTTGAGTAATACTTTTGTATTTGAACGCCAATAGTCTTTTATCTGCTATAAGAATAAATTACTTCTCCTTCCGTAACGCTTGGCAAGATTTTGGCGACGAATTTGGCAGAATATCGCCTACTTGGCGACTTTTTTAGATGTTAACAAATCAAAGAAAATCTTTCCAAATGAATAAAAATGAAGCTAAATCAATAAAAATAACGACTATTTGACGAAAATTCAATATCTTGGAAAAAATAAAAGTATATACTATAAGAAATAGCTCTTTTGTTTTTACTGTAAAAGTAGTAAATACATTGCATCATATAAGGAAATTCCTGTACTGCCCATAACAGATTTTTTAATTAAAGTCAAATTTAACAGAATGAAATAATGCGAGATAAACAGTTCATAAGTTCATAAGAGAAAATAAATTTAGCGTAGCCTGGCAGGCTCATGCTGAAAAATTATATCATATTTGCATCAATACATATATTTTATATTGAGTTAAATTTGAAGTAAGAAATTGGAAAAATAAAATCGTGTTTTATGTCAAATACCATTTCAAAAGTGTTCGAAATGAGTTCAACAGATCTTAAAATCTGTCGAAGATTTATTATATTTATTTTTCGAAAGCAAAATAAATTATACATTTTGTTATAGAAGCAAGTAATTATATGTATATATACAGATCAAGCATTAAAGATGTTTATGTTGCCGTTAAGCAGCTGCACAAAACTAACTGAGCAGTAAAGAAATATAGTAGTACATATATGATATTGCATTGTGGTCAGAAATAAAGATACGGTCATGGAATATCAAAATCTGGGACACAAGTCCTCATTTCCCATCGAAAAGAAATCACTCGGAAAATCTACTTATTTGGTTGTTCAAGTAGAACTCTGTGGCATTCTGTACGTGATTATATTTCAATTACTTTTCAATAGATGGGAGTTAAGTAATACATACATTTCTTTGAAGCGGATGCTGCACAGCTATAATTTTTATTTTCCCTGCAATACATTATAATGTATAGGGAAAGTATTGGAATCATGCCGAAAATCGTAACTCGAGTTTTCGACGGATCTACACGTTTCGAGAACTCTAGAATGTGAAAAAACCATTTTTAGGGTGACGTCTGTGTGTGTGTGTCTGTCTGTCACTGCAATGTATGTATCCACTCTTACTCAAAATATAATTGACCGAATTTCATAAAATTTGGTAGGTAAGTCACATGTGTATGACCCTGGTGCTGATTAATTTTTGGTGCGATTCACAAAAACAGAATCCGCTCTTTTTTGCGAAATGGCCCGTAAAAATTTCATGTATCCACTCTAGCTGAAATACTAATTGACCAAATTTCAAGAAATTTGATATATAAGCTACATGTGGAACACTCTGGTGATGAAGAGATTTTGGTATTATTCGGAAAAGAACAACCTGCCTTTTTTACTAAATAGTCCTCAAAAATCGCCAAAATCTAAAAAGCTGCGTATGTTCAAATATATCAATTAAATGCGTGTTTTATGCGTAATTGTTGATGAGATAAAGAATAAGATTAACTATATTACTCTAGGACTAATCGTTTTCGAGATATTTAAGATTTTTCTCATTTAATTATGTCGCTTTTGGAAAAATATCCAATTACCGAATAAAAACAGAAATTAATTAAAAATGCAAATTTAGTGTTATTTTGTGCAATTGATCTCAATTTAATGAATTATTAATGATATAAAGAAAAAATGAATTTGAGTCTGCAGGGAAAGTCATGTGCTGCCCACATCAGATTTTTAAT
>OX578153.1:85508682-85588682 GCA_951213105.1 Amaurobius ferox
AAAACAGAAATTAATTAAAAATGCAAATTTAGTGCTATTTTGTGCAATTAATCTCAATTTAATGAATTATTAATGATATAAATAAAAAATGAATTTGAGTCTGCAGGGAAAGTCATATGCTGCCCACATCAGATTTTTAATTTCTCCTGCTACAGCTTTTCACAAAATTTTTTCGAAATTTTAGTATTCCGTAAAAAGAGAATAGGCAAGAGATTTCCATCAAAATATACTACTGTCAATAAAAGAATACTGTGGATAAAAGTATTTTATATTTTATGAAAGTGCATTTACTATATTTTGGAAGAAAATATGAAACATTTTCCGTTACATATTTTTTTAGTCTAGTAGGTAGGTGATCTGTTATGGCTGTTGCGTTCCTATAACTGACTTATTATATACGTCTGTAGCTTATTATGCGTCTGTAGCTTATTATGCGTCTGTAGCTTATTATGCGTCTGTAGCGTATTATGCAGCCACCAGCGTAGAACAACTGATGTCCACTATAACAGCACTACAACTTGCAAGTTTCATTGCTGTCATCGAAGGTAATGACTATTTTAAGCTTACGAGAATAACAATCACGAAACCGGTTAATAGATGTTGCTATCGGAAATGGGAGCATCGGGAACGTCTCCTATAATTGGGTTTTGAAAATGTGAATTCATATCGAGGTAGTATGCATTATTAATTTGGTGTGACTGGAAGCAGTTGTCAGGTTCATACTACTGGTCATGACTGTCTCAGGGCTCATCTCCATCGAATCGGAGTTGCTGCTTCCCCGTATTGTATTTTATGTGACCTAGGACAACCTATGTCTGGGAAACATTTGGAGAATTGTTCTGCATTAGTGACTTTTAATTCAATCATTAAGAAATACTAGAGAGCTGGCTCTCTGTCTAAAGGCCTATTGGTCAAACGACCGGCATTTGCAACAGTTTTTGACATTCAAAACACATTTTATTTCACAAATGTGTTGGCCATTGAAAATGGAGAGGACAGAAAAGAAAAGAAACGTCGGTTAAACGACTAAAGTGTGAGAAGATGGCAAGCACGTCAAAGTTAAGAATCTGTTTAAAAAATTTGAAAAGAGGCCGAAACGCATAGACTGCAAATTAAGAATGGATCTCTACAGAAATCTTAAATCCATCCACAAATTGATGGAAATCACGCCAAATGCGAGGTAATGGTTTGCAAATTTTGAATTCCGTGTGACGGACATACCTTCCACTTTTAAATAAATAATTTACACAACTAGTTTGTCAAAAGTGTGGCCTTGAGCCTTGTTTATCTTCAAGGCATAAGCTAATTGGACAGGAAACTGGCGTCAATACAGCATAAATGGTAATGTCGCAGACTTCCTTTTCATTCTTAATGAATATTTATTATACATATGATACAATTTGAAATGTAATTAATAAATTACCAAAAATCAAACTTCTACAAAGCATGGGAAAATATATAGTTACGATTCTTTAAATGTATAGCATTAAATTCATAATTGTTGAATTTTACAAACACAGATAAAATTTCGCAAGCATTGTTGTTATGAACAAATAGAACATTTCTCAATCATTATTGTCATTAACAATTACGTTTCTTTGTTGAAAACGCTGTTGCCATTTAAAAAAAAACAATTATTTAAATAAAGATCTGAACTACCTGTATTTATGTATTTTGAATAGTTAAAAATCTAAATATTAATTATTTGAGATGCCAACATCATTTTTAACAATGAAAGTTTGAAATTTGAAGATACAACAAAGAAATTAAAATGGGTGACGACACATGGCAATGCATTATAAATCCTCATGCCAGATTGCAAATCATGTGATGCCATAGGTCCAGCGTTAGCCCTGACACAAAATTTCTCTATTTAAAAAGGATTTGGACAGCGGATATAAGTCAGCGGCAGTGTGTGTGTGGTGTATGTGTGTGTGTGTGTGTGGTATGTGTGTGTGTGGTATGTGTGTGTTTGTGTGTGGTGTGTGTGTGTGTGGTATGTGCGTGTGTGTGCGTGTACGTGTGTGTGTGTGGTATGTGTGTGTGCGTGCTTGTACGTGTGTGTGTGTGGTATGTGTGCGTGTGTGTGTGTGTGCGTGTGTGTGTGTGTGTGTGCGTGTGCGTGTGTGTGTGTGTGTGCGTGTGCGTGTGTGTGGTATGTGTGTGTGTGTGCGTGTACGTGTGTGTGGTATGTGTGTGTGTGTGTCAGTGAGTCTGTGGAGACGATAACTGACGAACGAATGGAACGATTCGAACGAAATTTGGTACAAAAATTACAATCCGTGAATATTGAAAGTCTGTTGTTTTTATACGCAATCGAATGTTCAGAACCGCCCCTAAATTTCATACCTAGTGTACTTAATATGTTGTCATAAATTATTCAGTTTCCTGCAAATATTGTAAAATTACTTTAATAATGTTGTTAGTTGTGTGATATTTTATAATACACTAGCAGTATGTCCGTTCTTCGTACTGATTATATAATACAAGAAACTTAAAATTCAGAATTTAATGTGAAGTTTTAATATTTGGAGTTTCTATTTTTGAAATTTTATAATAATTCTACTGAAAAGAAAATAGGTGAGCTCTACCGTGCTGAGATAATAAACAGACAGATAGATGTACAACATACAATTTTATGTATACTGTTAATAGCAGATATACCCGACATTGCCCATGATGTGCAAATTCCGGCAGTATTCTAAATGACATTCTCACTCAAAACATTCTATTAAAGTATTTCATCTATTCTCCCTTCAATTAATTCTTCTAAATTTAATTCTCCTTTCTGTGTTTTCTATACAAAATTATCTTCAAACAGATCTGAAGAATAAAACATTCTCGTTTGAAAACAAATTATAAAATATATATGAAATTGGATCTATATAAACTAAAAAGAAAGCGCTAAAATGGTATAAAAATGGTTATAAAATTTTCTTTTATATCGATTTCTTTATTATTTAAATCTTAAAAAAGTTAATAATCGTCTGCCTAATAAAATTTGATTTAATTGCGTTGCTAAGCTACATGATATAATTTTCTTAATAAATTTGCGGAAAATATATCATCTGCATAATTCTATTTTTATGGAAGGTTTAATTGTGAGATTTTTATTCATATCTCGACAATCCCTGGTCCTAGAAACTCGAAACATGGACTAAATTTTAAGTAGGGCTATTTCAAGGCTACCCACAGAATTTTCATGAAATCCGATGCAGCAGTTCTACCGTGATGATGAGATAAATAAACACACAGACAGATAGATGTATTTTCAATTTTATTTATATAGATAAAAAAATGTCATTCTCTTTTTAAGATATTGTCAATAGTAAGAAATCGTAGCAATAAAAATGTTACACTAAAGTTATGGAAGTAAAATAATGTAAAATGTAATATTTCATACATCAAATAACATATTTTTAACCGTTTGATAAGTAAGTAATTGCATATAAAAGATTTAGTATCTTAATATATTGCATGTATATTTTTTATTATTTGTTATGGCATGCTGAAAGTTTAAAAGAATAGGTTAAGAAGTCATTTGTGTTTAGGTTGTGCACATTTTTTTTTATGTAGCGAGTTATTATGTTATTGAAAATTGTTAAAATAACTTGGAAAAGAGCAAAGTAACTAACTTACAATTTCAAGATACCATTGTATATTTCATTATATTATAGTTAATGTTATTTTAATAATACAAAGCTAATTCAATCTTTCTTACATTTTCACTTCAATGGAATTGTAAATGAAATATTAATACCAAAAAGTTTTATTATACAGCTTTATTAAATTTTCAAAGCCCCTGAGGTATTTCAAACTCTATAATTAAGCAAAATTGTTTACAATTTGTTAATGTGTGGTAGGAAAAAAAGGAATATTAGATGTGCTATATTAGAAAACCTGGACTTCTACAAATTATAGTGCATAGGTTAATGAATGACATTCAACTAGAATTTTATCTTAATTCTAAATTATTTTACAATTTATAACAAAGACAAAAAATGAATAAAATAAAATGAAATAAAAATAAATAAGCACGTAAGCATATTAAAAGTTAAATTCTGAGTTTCTTTTTAATGATTATCTTATGATATTTAAAGATATAGTATGCAGTAATCATTTTAGTTTCTGCAACAAGAAAGATCAATCATGCATAAAGCATTGATTATGAAACACTTTCCAACTTCACTGCAATTTCATTTAAACATCTCTAAAAGGCGATACATTCTTCGGTAATATTTTAAAAATTATCACAATACTACATTAATTTATTATATTTGAAAACTTAAAAGTTCATCGAAATAAATGAACTTCATTCAAATGAAGTCAATTAAATATAAATTGCCTGGCTCCTCGGTAATGTTTTTAACGTTATCATAATACTGCAATAATTTATTATATTTGAAAACTTCATCAAAGACAACTGCAATTTATTCAAATGACGCCATCGAAATATAACACGCCTGGCTCTCTCTATAAAAGCAGCATTTCATTCATAACATTTCCCCATTCATTTCATTCATCACAATACTATGATAATTTATTTTATTCAAAAATTTAAGACCATGGAGGAAGAAGTAATTAAACTCTATGCTTAAAACTTCATCGAAAAAAATCGTCCTTCTCTCTGTAAAATCAATGAATATTTCATTCATATCAGCTATGCAGACTCCATGAGCTAAATAATTTTGCGTTAAAGAAGTGCAGTAATTCTTATACAACTCATTCTACATATTTTGCTGTTTACATTTTACATAAGTGAAAAATAGGATTCGTTGTAGAAATAATTAAATTTGGATGATCATTTAAACTCAAATATATTGTAATTGCGTTGTTGCAGTATGTAGATGCACATAATTTAAGCAAAAATAAAGCGGGTTTAGGACAGATACAACACTCAATATGAATTAAAAAGAACTTCAAAAATCACGATTTTGAGACAAGATGGATGCCACATTTCATTTTGAATTGGGTTATATGATCTCTGGTCACGTGATCGCTTCATATAAGAGGTGGAATTATTATTTCAATTTTTATTTAAAAAACTACTGAATATATTTGGCTGAAAATTTTTTTATATATTTTATGGGATAATTTGAATATTACCTAAAATTTTCGAAGCAATTTGTGAATTTTAAATCCGCTTAAAAAATGTTTGAAAAATTGGGTTCCATAGTGTTCAATGTATTTCATTTTTTCAACCCGGGTTCAATTCAAAACTAATTGGGTGATATTCATTTATATTCCCGTAGGTCCCACAGACCGTCTGAACCGCATACTAAAATTTCATTTTGATTAAGTCATTTTTACGGCAATTATCGTGCTAACGGAGAGACAGACAGACAGACAAACTGAATGAACAAAGTCATAAAGACTTTTCAACTTTGTTGTAAAGTGTTAAAAAAGCCAGGAAGTCCTTGAATACTACGTTTCAATTTAGAATATTATATGTAAGTGGCCAAAATCTGATGTAATCTTTACAATTTCTTATTATAAAGCATAATGAAATTTGAATATAACATCTGATTTTATCCTCTTTATATAATGCTAAACTAAAATATAGCATTCAAGGTCTTCCTGGCTTCTTTTTTTTATTTTTTCGATAATGAAAGTTTAAGTAGTTTTTAGTTTCTTTGTTTTTCGTGATTCAAACGGTCTAGTGGCTAAGGCGTTGGTTAGCGAACGTGCAAATCTGTTTGTCGTGAGTTCTGTCCTCACCTCAATCGCGGTTTTTTTTCGATTGTAATTTTAACTAATAAATAAATAATGTTGCCAGGGTAATAGATTTTATGGGCTCCGCCTCAAATTTATTCTAATCGCCAAACCAGCAAAAGCTTTATATAGTTAAAATTAAATAAAGCTGCAACGCAATTCGTAGCGCAACGGTAAAGTGCCTTGGAAACAGCATGGATCTGTTTGTTGATCGCGAGTTCTGCCCTCACTTCAATCGTAATAATTTTTCGATTACTGTTTTAAAATAAAAAAAATAAAATATTTCAGGGTAAAAGATTTTGTGGGCTCTGCTAAAAATTTATTCAAATCGCCAATCTAGAGAAAACTTTATATAGTTAAAATTAAATAACATCGGAACGCCGTTCGTAGCGCAGTGGTAAAGTGCTACGGCAACAGTGTGAAGCGAACGTTTTTGTCGAGGGTTCTGTCCTCGGCGATTTTAGCCTCGTTTTTCTGATTATTTAAACGAACATGTTAAAATGTTAAACTTAAATATACCAAAATTGAAACTTCGATCGTCGCCCTCTTGGTCGAGAGGCTTGGGGCGTCAAGTTGCGGGGGATTAGGCTCGGGTTCGATTCGCGGATGGATAAAAGGGGTAAAATTGTAGTCGGGGATGAAGCGGAGGTGTAAGGGGAATTGGGGATTCTTAGATCAGGCCTTTCCTCTATAAAATTTCTTTCCTTACTTTACTCTTTCCTACCTAATTTTCTAACTATATATCTTACTAAATAATCTGCACGAGATGGAGGACGAGCGGTGGTTGAGCTCTACCGTTGCTGGCGGGGTTTCTCTTCGGGCCTGCCGGCTTCGGCATGGTTCTCCCACCCTTCCTCGTCCAAAGTTCGTGCAGGGTTTGTTTTGCATCACGTGGCACTACTAATGAAGTCCCGAAATTTATGCATTTTAGAAAACAGCGCATCTCTTTTTTCCTGCTGTTTCAGCGGACTTATTGGAAATGCTTGCTTGTGACGTCACTTCCGGTGCGTCATTTCCTGTGACGTCACTTCCGGTGCGTCATTACCTGTTCGTTCACTTCCGGTGCGGTTCGTTCACTTCCGGTGCGTCATTTCCTGTGACGCCATTTCCGGTGTGTCACTTCCTGTGACGTCATTTCCTGTTAAATAAATATTTTTAGTAACATTATTACTCCGTAGTATATTTAGTAATATATTAATCTATTTACTCCGGCTTGTTTTGCACCACGTGGCCCTATTAACGAGTATAAGAAAATTTCGAAAATATTTTTTAATATATTTGAACTTAACGGTAAAATTAATGCCAGATAACAACATTCAGAAAACATATGTTGTTGAGAAAAGCACAAATGCCAAAACGTCTCAATGGAGATGGATGGACTCGAACGCATAGCCTCTAGAATTGGAGAAAGACAGCATGACCACTGAGCCAGCCAGCTCACGTAACGGATATCCTGATTAATCTATTTAAACTTAACGGAGAAACTGATCCGGAAAAAAAAGCTCAGATACCAAAACGATTCGAACCCACAGCCTCTGGAATTGGAAGCAGACAGCATGACCACTGAGCCAGCCAGCTCACATAATGGGCATCCTAATTAATCTATTTAAATTTAACAGAGAGATTGATCAGAAAAAAAAGCACAGATGCCAAAACGACTCGAACCCTCAACCTCTGGAATTGGAGGAAGATAGCATGACCACTGAGCCAGCCAGTTCACATACTAAGGATGCTAATTAACTTATTTAAATTTAACGGAGAGCCTGATCAGGAAAAGGAGAGATATCAAAACGACTCGAACCCACATCCTCTGGAGTTGAAGGAAGACAGCATGACCACTGAGCCAGCCAGCTCACGTAACGGATATCCTGATTAATCTATTTAAACTTAACGGAGAAACTGATCCGGAAAAAAAAAGCTCAGATACCAAAACGATTCGAACCCACAGCCTCTGGAATTGGAGGAAGACAGCATGACCACTGAGCCAACCAGTTCACGTACTGAAGATGCTAATTAACTTATTTAAATTTAACGGAGAGCCTGATCAGGAAAAAAAGACAGAAATCAAAACGACTCGAACCCACAGCCTCTGGAATTGGAGGAAGATAAAATGACTACTGAGCCAGCCAGTTCACGTAATGGATATTCTAATTAATCTATTTAAACTTAACGGAGAGACTGCTAAAAAAAAAGCACAGATGCCAAAACGACTCGAACCCACAGCCTCTGGAATTGAGGAAGACAGCATGGCTTCACATTTCGAAAGCCCTTTTCAATATATTTAAACTTAACGGTGAGAATGATATGAAAAATACAGCTGCCTGAACTACTCAATGGGCTCGAACCCACAGCCTCTGAACTTGCTGAAAGACCACGCATCCAGACAGCTCACATAATGGAGATCTTAATTTATCTATTTAAACTTAACGAAGCGAGTGATCAGAAAAACTACAGCTATCAAAGCGATGCAAAGGACACGAAGCCACAGCCTCTGGTCTTGGTGGAAAATAGCATGACCACTGAGCCAGGTAGTTAGTTCACATATTGAAGATCCTAATTAATCCATTTAAACTTAACGGAGAGACTGATCAGAAAAAGGGCAGGTGTCCCAGGTACAAATTACAGGAAGTGCTGTTGTCAAAAAAGCTTTCAAGGGGATGTGAGGACAGAACTCGCTAAAAAAAATCTGCGTGTTCGCCGCTCAACACTTTAACCACTACGCCGTTCGAGTTACAAGTTAAACTGAAATTTGGGACTACTTAACTTTTTATTATAAAAAATTAAAAAAAAGGGAATCAAGAAGTCCTTGATTGATATAGTTTGGTTTAGAACTATAAAGAGGATAAAAACAGCTGTCATATAATTTTTAAGTTTGCATTATACTTTGTAACAGATCATTGAAAAATATTCCATTCGATTCTCTAACTAGTGGGTTTCTTTCTCTTGCCGACCCCCATAACTCGATTCGCAAGACTTCACCTCGTATTCATTGTCGCATCCTTGGCGAGCTCTTTCGTACCGCATGCTACGTAGGCGTATAGATATCGCTCAACATTAAAAAAGAAAACAAGGAAGATCAATCATGCATAAAGCATTGGTTATGAAACACTTTCCAACTTCACTGCAATTTCATTTAAACATCTCTAAAAGGCGATACATTCCTCGGTAATATTTAAAAAAATTTCACAATACTACATTAATTTATTATATTTGAAAACTTAAAAGTTCATCGAAATAAATGAACTTCATTCAAATGACGTCAATTAAATATGAATTGCCTGGCTCCTCGGTAATGTTTTTAACGTTGTCATAATACTGCAATAATTTATTATATTTGAAAACTTCATCAAAGACAACTGCAATTTATTCAAATGACGCCTTCGAAATATAACACGCCTGGCTCTCTCTATAAAAGCAGCATTTCATTCATAACATTTCCCCATTCATTTCATTCATCACAATACTATGATAATTTATTTTATTCAAAAATTTAAGACCATGGAGGAAGAAGTAATTAAACTCTATGCTTAAAACTTCATCGAAAAAAATCGTCCTTCTCTCTGTAAAATCAATGAATATTTCATTCATATCAGCTATGCAGACTCCATGAGCTAAATAATTTTGCGTTAAAGAAATGCAGTAATTCTTATACAACTCATTCTACATATTTTGCTGTTTACATTTTACATAAGTGAAAAATAGGATTCGTTGTAGAAATAATTACATTTGGATGATCATTTAAACTCAAATATATTGTAATTGCGTTGTTGCAGTATGTAGATGCACAGAATTTAAGCAAAAATAAAGCGGTTTTAGGACAGATACAACACTCAATATGAATTAAAAAGAACTTCAAAAATCACGATTTTGAGACAAGATGGATGCCACATTTCATTTTGAATTGGGTTATGTGATCTCTGGTCACGTGATCGCTTCATATAAGAGGTGGAATTATTATTTTAATTTTTATTTAAAAAACTACTGAATATATTTGGCTGAAATTTTTTTTATATATTTTATGGGATAATTTGAATATTACCTAAAATTTTCGAAGCAATTTGTGAATTTTAAATCCGCTTAAAAAATGTTTGAAAAATTGGGTTCCAAAGGGTTCAATGTATTTCATTTTTTCAACCCGGGTTCAATCCAAAACTAATTGGGTGATATTATTCATTTATATTCCCGTAGGTCCCACAGACCGTCTGAACCGCATACTAAAATTTCATTTTGATTAAGTCATTTTACGGCAATTATCGTGCTAACGGAGAGACAGACAGACAGACAAACAGAATGAACAAAGTCATAAAGACTTTTCAACTTTGTTGTAAAGTGTTAAAAAAGCCAGGAAGTCCTTGAATACTACGTTTCAATTTAGAATATTATATGTAAGTGGCCAAAATCTGATGTAATCTTTACAATTTCTTATTATAAAGCATAATGAAATTTGAATATAACATCTGATTTTATCCTCTTTATATAATGCTAATCTAAAATATAGCATTCATGGTCTTCCTGGCTTCTTTTTTTTATTTTTTCGATAATGAAAGTTTAAGTAGTTTTTAGTTTCTTTGTTTTTCGTGATTCAAACGGTCTAGTGGTTAAGGCGTTGGTTAGGGAACGTGCAAATCTGTTGGGCGTGAGTTCTGTCCTCACCTCAATCGCGGTTTTTTTTCGATTGTAATTTTAACTAATAAATAAATAATGTTGCCAGGGTAATAGATTTTATGGGCTCCGCCTCAAATTTATTCTAATCGCCAATCCAGCAAAAGCTTTATATAGTTAAAATTAAATAAAACTGCAACGCAATTCGTAGCGCAACGGTAAAGTGCCTTGGAAACAGCATGGATCTGTTTGTTGATCGCGAGTTCTGCCCTCACTTCAATCGTAATAATTTTTCGATTACTGTTTTAAAATTTAAAAAAAAAAATATTTCAAGTTAAAAGATTTTGTGGGCTTTGCTAAAAATTTATTCAAATCGCCAATCTAGAGCAAACTTTATATAGTTAAAATTAAATATCATCGCAACGCCGTTCGTAGCGCAGTGGTAAAGTGCTACGGTAACAGTATGTAGCGAACGTTTTTGTCGAGGGTTCTGTCCTCGGCGATTTTAGCCTCGTTTTTCTGATTATTTAAACGAACATGTTAAAATGTTAAACTTAAATATACCAAAATTGAAACTTCGATCGTCGCCCTCTTGGCCGAGAGGCTTGGGGCGTCAAGTTGCGGGGGATTAGGCTCGGGTTCGATTCGCGGATGGATAAAAGGGGTAAAATTGTAGTCGGGGATGAAGCGGAGGTGTAAGGGGAATTGGGGGTTCTTAGATCAGGCCTTTCCGCTCTAAAATTTCTTTCCTTACTTTACTCTTTCCTACCTAATTTTCTTACTATATTTCTTACTAAATAATCTGCACGAGATGGAGGACGAGCGGTGGTTGAGCTCTACCGTTGCTGGCGGGGTTTCTCTTCGGGCCTGCCGGCTTCGGTATGGTTCTCCCACCCTTCCTCGTCCAAAGTTCGTGCAGGGTTTGTTTTGCATCACGTGGCACTACTAATGAAGTCCCGAAATTTTATGCATTTTAGAAAACAACGCATCTCTTTTTTCCTGCTATTTCAGCGGACTTATTGGTAATGCTTGCTTGCGACGTCACATCCGGTGCGTCATTTCCTGTGACGCCACTTCCGGTGCGTCATTCCCTGTGACGTCACTTCCGGTGCGTCATTTCCTGTGACGTCACTTCCGGTGCGTCGTTTCCTGTGACGCCATTTCCGGTGTGTCACTTCCTGTTAAATAAATATTTTTAGTAATATTATTACTCCGGCTTGTTTTACACCACGTGGCCCTATTAACGAATATAAGAAAATTTCGAAAATATTTTTTAATATATTTAAACTTAACGGTAAAATTAATGCCAGATAACAAAATTCAGAGAACATATGTTGTTGAGAAAAGCACAAATGCCAAAACGTCTCAATGGAGATGGATGGACTCGAACGCATAGCCTCTAGAATTGGAGAAAGACAGCATGACCACTGAGCCAGCCAGCTCACGTAATGGACATCCTAATTAATCTATTTAAACTTAACAGAGAGATTGATCAGAAAAAAGCACAGATGCCAAAACGACTCGAACCCACAACCTCTGGAATTGGAGGAAGATTGCATGGCCACTGAGCCAGCCAGTTCACATACTAAGGATGCTAATTAACTTATTTAAATTCAACGGAGAGCCTGATCAGGAAAAAGAGAGATATCAAAACGACTCGAACCCACAGCCTCTGGAGTTGGAGGAAGACAGCATGACCACTGAGCCAGCCAGCTCACGTAACGGATATCCTGATTAATCTATTTAAACTTAACGGAGAAACTGATCCGGAAAAAAAAAGCTCAGATACCAAAACGATTCGAACCCACAGCCTCTGGAATTGGAGGCAGACAGCATAACCACTGAGCCAGCCAGCTCACGTAATGGGCATCCTAATTAATCTATTTAAACTTAACTGAGAGATTGATCAGAAAAAAAGCACAGATGCCAAAACGACTCGAACCCACAACCTCTGGAATTGGAGGAAGATAGCATGACCACTGAGCCAGCCAGTTCACATACTAAGGATGCTAATTAACTTATTTAAATTCAACGGAGAGCCTGATCAGGAAAAGGAGAGATATCAAAACGACTCGAACCCACATCCTCTGGAGTTGGAGGAAGACAGCATGACCACTGAGCCAGCCAGCTCGCGTAACGGATATCCTGATTAATCTATTTAATCTTAACGGAGAAACTGATCCGGAAAAAAAAAGCTCAGATACCAAAACGATTCGAACCCACAGCCTCTGGAATTGGAGGAAGACAGCATGACCACTGAGCCAACCAGTTCACGTACTGAAGATGCTAATTAACTTATTTAAATTTAACGGAGAGCCTGATCAGGAAAAAAAGACAGATATCAAAACGACTCGAACCCACAGCCTCTGGAATTGAAGGAAGATAGCATGACTACTGAGCCAGCCAGCTCACGTAATGGATATTCTAATTAATATATTTAAACTTAACGGAGAGACTGCTAAAAAAAAGCACAGATGCCAAAACGACACGAACCCACAGCCTCTGGAATTGGAGGAAGATAGCATGACTACTGAGCCAGCCAGTTCACGTAATGGATATTCTAATTAATCTATTTAAACTTAACGGAGAGACTGCTAAAAAAAAAGCACAGATGCCAAAACGACTCGAACCCACAGCCTCTGGAATTGAGGAAGACAGCATAACCACTAAGCCAGCCAACTCACCTACCGGAGGTCGTAATTAATATATTTAAACTTAACTTAATTAATATTTAAACTTAAACTTTACTGACCAGAAAAAGTTCAGTTACCAAATACACTCAATTTATTTGATCCCGCCCTGGTTTTGGTGGAAAATAGCATGACCACTGAGCCATTAATTAAGATCTTCAATATGTGAACTAACTAGTTCATATATTGAAGATCCTAATTAATCCATTTAAACTTAACGGAGAGACTGATCAGAAAAAGGGCAGGTGTCCCAGGTACAAATTAAAAGAAATGCTGTTGTCAAAAAAGCGTTCAAAGGGATGTAAGGACAGAACTCGTTAAAAAAAAAAAATTCGCGTTCGCTGCCCAACGCTTTTAACCACTACGCCGTTCGAGCTACAAGTTAAACTGAAATTTGGGACTACTTAACTTTTTATTATAAAAAATTAAAAAAAAAAGGAAGCAAGAAGTCCTTGATTGATATAGTTTGGTTTAGAACTATAAAGAGGATAAAAACAGCTGTCATATAATTTTTAAGTTTGTATTATACTTTGTAACAGATAATTGAAGAATATTGCATTCGATTCTCTTATTAGTGGGTTTCTTTCTCTTGCCGACCCCCATAACTCGATTCGCAAGACTTCACCTCGTATTCACTGCCGCTTCCTTGGCGAGCTCTTTCGTACCGCATGCTACGTAGGCGTAATACGTCCGTTGTGATCTGTACCTTTTCCTCTGACGCTCACCAACCCCCAGAGCTTGCTACTGCTACTGGAGCTCTGTCAAAATCGGCCGGCACACATTGGCGTCTTCGTGTCCCTTGCTCACTGACATTAGTCAACCCTCGGAGCTCTGCCTATATGTAAAATTTCAAAACTATACGTTTTGCTGTTTGTTCGTACTGCAGTGATAAAAAATCGCGTTACGTTTTTCAATATCGGGAGATGAGATATACTATTGTTGTCGACAATAACTATATTTCAATCGTAATATTTTTGACATTGTCAAACGCTCTGTTTGTTTGTAATTTGTAAGCAGGAACAATAAGGAATATTATTGTCAACATTCCACAATGATTCAAGTGTACTAATAATGTTGTACTCAAGTTTAGAATTAAATATCCATATTTTCCAATGTTTTTAGGGCTTCAATAACTCAGTCTTCGGCCACCTTTGTGACGTTTCTGCCAGCAACCAATCACAGAGAAGTTGGAAATCAGCACGACCCATTAAATCTTTACCCATACATAATAACTTTTTTCACTTCAGAAGTGTATAAACAGTAGAATAAGTCGTAAACTATATCGAAATTAAGAAAAAGGGAATTCAAATATCTATGTATATGCCTGCAAAAATTCGTGATCTTGCTATTGCTAGTCACTCCAGGACTCGAACTCGCAGCTCAAATATCCTTTCTTTGGTAATAAATATATCTAAAATTGAAGTAAAAAAAACAGTTTATTTCAGTGTGTTCTCTAAATACTCAGGGCGGCTTAAGGTATCAGCAAAGCAAGCACTTGCTTGGGGCGACACAATCTAGGGGCGGCATTTCAGTCAACAAAATCTGAAATAGAAAAAAAGCTTTCGTGCGCGAGCAGACGCATTTCCATTGGCAGTTGAATGAGTTTAAAATAATAACAAAAACAATGAATTTATTCCCAGATAAAAGAGTGTGGAACAGATGTAGTATAATCCCTTTTGGCAATTTTTACCTTGGAGACGAAAAAATACCGCCAAGGCTGTCGGATGGTATGCTTTCCATAATAGTAAGACGCGGGGTTGCCAGAATGGGATGTACCTCAAATCACAATAGGCAATGCCAGAATCTCACCTAAAATCGCCAAGAATGATAAAGGAATTATACTACATCTATACCAAGAGTGTAAATCATCTTTATACATTCTCCCCTTTCTGGGAAATGAGAACTAGAGGGCTGAAATGTGGTCGTTTCCAGTATGTTGCTTCCTCGAGGAACAATCAATCTGATAATAGCTCTTTGTTCGCCCCAAATGCTTATCTTGCAAGCGCAGAGGGCGATAGGCCGCCAAGGTCCAGTATAATGGTAGACCAAGGTTCAGATAAGGTAAATATCCTAAAGAATAGCTGTAGTCTTCCTGTCTTTTTCAATACTAGAAATAAGGGGTCGAAAACCCAGACCACCTGACTCGCCCTAGGGCACGAGCAGCAATTTGAGTGGCCGTAGAAATAGGGGGTAACATCTCATTCTGAACTCTCACTTTGACCTCGTGGTTTTGGCGAGAAAGTGTCAAAAATCTTCTCTGATTGGCTACCTTTTTTTGACATTTTACTCGTCAACTGTTAATCACTTTATGCCCACGCTTTCTTTTCGTACGCTAATGGATGTAAACGTCGAGCACTGTACGGATCGTAAGTGCCGATAACTTTTCTTAATTACTTTGCAGCAGTAAGGGGGTAGGGGGTATTCTGAAAAAAAAACTTGCTGTTTAGATCCAACCCACCTAAGAAAGATCTTTGGACCGTTTTGGAAGCCTATGTCAACCATCTATTATACAGAATATATATGTGAGGGGAACAGCGAGATACACACCCCAAAGCATCTCATCAGCGGCGGAACCTGTACTAATGCTTATCAATCATTTTGTTCAGCGCGAGATTTTTGTTCTGGGGTGAAGTTTTGATGAGAAACGTAAAACACTAATCTTGACATATTTATGCATTTTTATAAGCGTAAGTTTTGAGGTAAGATATAATTATTTTATTGCTGTTTAAAACAATTTCTTTAACAGATAATACAGTAAACCCCAATCAAGATAGTCTAAATTATTCTAAATTCCAGGCATAAAATCGACATACTCTTTATTTTAAAGACCATGAAAGTTTTTCTTTTATACCGACTTATATACATCATTTGCTAAGTTATCTCTGTTGCTGAACAATATTTTAATTATAACGCACGGGATGGTGTTTATTTGCTCTTAGGATGCGTGGCATTGAATTTTAATTCTTTGAAGATTTTAAGAAATTGTTTCCTCGTTTTACTTAATTTTGAATTTATATTTTATTTATTTATTTATTATTCTTTACACTGTATGCGTTTTTCTTAAAACAATGGTATGCATATTTTAAGAAATGACTGTTAATATTAATACAATTAATATTAATTACTGAATTGTATTAATATTAATGGTATTAATATTAACAGGCAATTACTACATTTTCAAATTTCTGGTTATAAGGATTTAAGGTAAGGTAAGGTACTGAAAACCAAATTTGAAAAATAACTTATTGCGTAATTTGAATGCGGAATTTTGTATAATGAGATAATATTTAGCAGATTATCATCCCGTTTTAAAACCCCTTTTACTATTACACAAACTCAAATTCTTTAAACTAATTACATCTAATCTTAAAAATATCACTATTACATATATTATATGTAATAGTGATATTTTTAAGATCGTACGTGTATTTAAGTTATAGAGTACTAGAATCCAATAAAATATAACAATATTTGACATTTTAGTATTTACAGTGAAAGTTAATAGGAAAGAATTTAGTTTATAAATTATCAATCAAAATTTATTTTCTAAACAGTTTCACAAGTAAAGCTCCAATTTTCCTAATTTCCATTTCAACTTTCCCTGCAATGCATGGTAATGTATAGGGAAAGTATTGGAATCATGCAGAAAATCGCAACTCGAGTTTTCGACAGATCTACACGTTTCGAGACCTCTAGAATGCGAAAAAATTATTTTTAGCGTGACGTCTGTGTGTCTGTCTGTCTGTGCAGATTTTGTATCCACTCTAACTAAAAAACTAATCGACCGAATTTCATACAATTTGGTAAGTAAGTCACTTGTGGGCGAATCTGGTGCTGATTAGTTTTCAGTACGATTCGGTGTGAAAGAACCCGCCTTTTTTTGCGAAATGGTCCGCAAAAGTCAGTAGCCAAAAGCCTCTAGCTGAAAAACTAATGGACCGAATTTCACAAAATTCGGTAGATAAGTCACTTTAGGGCCACTCTGGTGTTGATTAGATTTTGGTACGATTCGGAAAAAAATAACCTGCCTTTTTTGTAAAATGGCCAGCAAAAATCGCCAAAATCTAAAATAAAAAAACTACGTATGCTCAAATATATCCATTAAATGCTTGTTTTATGCGTAATTTTTAACGAAGAAAAGAATAAGACCAACCCCATTACACTAGGGCTAGCCGTTCTCGAGATATTTTAGTTTTTCCGTATTTTCTCTACGCCACCTTTGAAAATAAGTCCAGTTATCAAATGAGAACGAAAAGTGAATTAAATTTAACTAAAATAAAGAAAACGTGAATATAAGTCTGCAGGGAAATTCATGTGCTGCCCACATCAGATTTTTCTGTTTTAAAACATCGAATAAAAGCCTACGAATCTCACAGAATTGTTGTTCTTTGTAGTAAATAAAAAGGAAAATAGAATTGAATGTAAATTTCTTAAACATTCTAAATTATTTCTACTTTTTAGTACATTTGAAATTATGCAACTATTTAATTGGAATGTTTCAAATGTTGCATTTTATGTATGTATTTTCAGTTTGTTTTCTTTATATCACGCTTAAGTGTCGGGCCCTGAAATTTTTTTCAAGCATATAATAGACAACATTCGTAAAAAATTCGGTTCCAGTCAGCTGATTAATTTAAGAGATATTGTAATGTTGTGAAAATGACATTTGCGTATATTGCGAACGACTCATGCAAAATTGAAAAGAAAAAGTCGCACAGTTATTTACTGATTCGAGCAACAGCTTAACTATGTTCAAAATTTGGCTTCATTTGGTTGAGTAGTTTCGGAGAATTACAGGGTACCTCGATTTGACGATAGACTGGTCGATAGACAAAAGAAAATGAATTCTAAAAAACATTGATTCATAATCAGCACCTTGAAAAACAATAGATCTTTGCGAATTCTTAAATGTAGCGAATGAAGTGAAATGAACAAATATTTTTCTTCAACACATAGAAAAGGGAAGATATTGTTGACCCTCGCATTTTGATGAATTCGCTCGTTTTGAGCATTCCTGAATACCAATCAACCATTTTCTTATTGATGTCTGCCTGTCTGTGTAGTGTTTCTTTCAGGACTTTCATCCGGAGAGCAAATGGAATCTCAAAGGAAGGAAGTTATCCAATATAATTTTTAATTACTATTCTTACATATATAGTAGTTGCTATATTTATAATAAATACTTATTCAAGCATTACCCATTATCTCTATTCTGGCAGTCGGATTTTTTTTTTTAATTTAATTTAATTTTTATTTTCTATTATGGTACTTCACGGAATACAAATTAATCATAATGATTATTTGGTTGCCCATAATTATGTATTTCAAGTTGCAATAGAGCTTTCCTTGTCTTTTATTTACATACAAGAACCTTATTGTACTAATGGTAGAATTCTTTAAGTTCCTTCTTATGGGAGATTTCAATGCTAGAGTTAGGTTGTGGGGATATAATTTCATTGATCAGAGAGGTTACAGCGTTACTGATTTTTGCTTTCATAATAATCTTATTAATTATAATAATCCTGACTGCTGTCCAACCTTTGTTTCTCATTCTGGTAAAGGTCCTGGTTTAACTACAGTTAGCTTTAGTTTTTATGATAATATTGAAAATCAGGAATTTTAACTCGTGACTCCTTTAGTGATCATAAACTTTATAATATTACTATTGTTGCAGAAGTAATTTTGGATAATTTTTTTTTTCTAAAAACCGATTTATTTATAACTTTAAATTCCATTTTGACTATTTGCACTCTCTTGTTTCGAAAATAAATAATCTTATTTATTTTAATAATTTTTTTATAATATTTATCAAAAAAGCTCAAGCTTATGCTTTTTACTTTTATCAGAAATTAGAAATGTATAATATAAAACGTGTTAATTTTTCTTGGTTGACTAAGGATCTAGCTAAATTTAGAATTTTTGTTTCGGCTCTTTTTAACAGAGTAAAATCACCAATAAAAAAACTCTGCATCAATTAATGATATCATATCTGCTAAGACTAAATTTAAACTTAATGGGGTCAAATTTAAAATTATGCTTAACAAAGCTAAATTTGATGCATGATAAAAAATGTTCAAATTGCACTAAAAATATGGTACACATTTAAAATTTGCTTTTCAAAATTTAACCAAAAATCATATTAATTAACACTGTTGGGATAATTTAAATTTAACATACTCAGGAAAAAAAAAATTAAGATTGTTGGACTCCAGTTATCAGGATTATAATCATTTTATGTCTTTTCCTACCTGTCAATTGTTACCTGCTGAGGGTTTAAAGATTATTTCTGGGAAAAATTATCCTTGGTCTTTAATAATTTAAATAATGGTAAAGTTCCAGGTATTGATATTTTAGATTATAATATTTGGAAAGGAGTGTATAAAGTTAACTCTGATATTTTCTTAAAAATCTTTAATTTCTGTTTCTTTCAATCCTGCCTGAGAAATGCTAGTGTTATTTTTCTTACATAATTCCGGCAAAGATCCTACAGTTTATTCCTCTCATCATTCCACTTATTTATTATCTATTTTAGGAAAACTTTTGGAAAGGGTTTTTGTCAATAGACAATTCTTTTTATAAAGAGTAAGGGACATTTTTCATCTTAATAAATATTGCTTTCAGAAACTTACAGCTGTGAAGATGCTGCTCAGAAATTTTTTGGCATAATTCAGGGCTTATAAGCCTTTAAATCAAGTCGCTTTAATAACCATTGATGTTCGTAGGCATTTAATAGTTTGAATTAAAGCATTCTCCCATTAATAGTAGAAAAAAATTAAATATTCCTATTACTTTTCGTGCTTTTCTTTTCTCACAATTATAGATCGTTACTTATATTAAGGAACCTTTAACTCTGTCTAAATTTATATCTATCTCTGTCTAAACTATCATCACAAGGTTTCGTTATTGCTCCCATATTATGGAATCTATATGGTAACGAAATTTTACTACTTAATAATGAACATTTTTACCTTCCAGGTGTCAATGATGATCTTGCGGTGGTCACTTATGGTAATACCCGTAAAAATCTGGAACTTAATTCTAACTCTCTCTTAAAATTCATTTCTGATTCTTTGATTTCCTTACACTTTGAAAATTTTTATTGATAAAATTTGTCCAATTGTTTTCGGTGAAAACAGATTAAGGCTGAAAAGGAGCCCAATCTCTAAATTACAAGGCAGATCCATAAAATTTTCTACTTATCAAAAATTTTTAGGCATAATTATTGATGATAAATTAACCTGAAGCCCACATATATATTATTTAAAAGAAAAATATTGTAAAATATGTTCTACTTTAGGGGAAATATCTGGAGATAATTCGGGTGTCAATAAAACACTTTTAAAAATCTGTTATTAAAAGCTGTTATAGAAATTAACTAGAGTGTGGCTTAACTCGACTTTTTCATACCAGAATTCATTTTTTCAAATTTTAAAAGAAAAAATTTGAAAAATTGGTATTGTGGGTCCAAATGATTAAAACTATTGTATGTTACCCTTCACTTTAAAGGGCTTGAAAAAAATCTTTTGATTGATACCATACTTGATGGGGGGGGGGGGGGGGGTAAGTTATGAACTAAATAATTTGTATCGTGGCTATTATTCACAACGATTGAAAATGTTAAGTCTCATGATCATTGAGCCATAAACCTTTTTATACATGATTCTGTCAAATTTCGTCCTATGCTACCATGTTAAAAAATAAATAAAATTTAAAGTTTTCACTAGAATTAAAAAAAAAAATTCTATCTAATTCTCGAGTTATTGATAACAAATCTAGATATAAAGTTTCGTGAAAATCCATTAATATTTGTGCCTGCTTTGTGTACACAAAAAATCGACATCAGATAGACAGACGGACATTACTCCAAACATAATCAAAACATGTTCAGGAGGTCTTAAAACATATATTGGCATCGAAATATCGAAATCGAAAGTTTTTGTGAAAAAACAATACTTTTCTCAATACTACGTATGAGAAAGTAAAAATCAATGTATTCGACTCTGGGATATGGATGGGGAGGATTTAATCTATGCAGAAAATAAAAAAAACAATATCTCTTCAGATTATTATTATTAAAAATCTTTTACAGTTATCTGTCTTCTTCAAATGTCTCGCTTTTTTCTATTTTAGCTATTCCCCCTATTCACCTTGTCATAAAAAACTACATCAAAAATATGTTTTGTAAAGTAAGAATCAATATCTTCTCCAGTTCGGATTTCCTTTCCTCTATCAATTTGATTTCAATAGCCCTATTTTTGATATTCTACCATCAAATCGTATGGTTTTACCTCCAAATTCTGATGACAAAATTAATTCTAATTATACAATGCATACAAATGATTAAAAAATTGATGAAAATGTTGATTTCGCTATTTACATTTCTAAACATGATTTATTTGATGAGGTCTTATGCTATAAACTGGATGAAGTTTTTCAAGTTGAAATAGCTACCATAGGCTATGTAGCTGACTTATATATACAGACAGACTTTCTTCAATTTCTGCCCTAAATTCAATTTCAAATAAATTTAATTATATCAAAATTATTAAAGAAAAAGTTTAAATTTCTAAACGTTACATTAATTTATCCTTGGTCAAATCTCATGTTTAGTTAATTGGCAGTGAAACTGCAGATCACTAAACCAAACTTGCTGTTTCTACTGGAATTGATGTAAAAATTCCTTTTATCTAAAATCTAAAAACTCATTAATGGATCTCTGGAAAACTTTTTTAGATGACTATATTTTACCTTGTACACACAATCAAGAATGAAATCTTTTCTACCAATTATCTCAACCCTATTTTAAAATTAAATCTACTTCTAATTGTATCTGCAACCAATATAGAGATGTTGATCATTATAATTTTTTTTTGTCTGCATTCAAAAATTTTCAGTTAACGAAGCTAACTACTGTAAATCAAGCACTATGATTTTCTAACATCTGCAAAAATAAAATTCCTATTAATGATTAAAAACTGTATTATGCAAAAGGTATCTCAGATAGTGTTTGTTAATTTGTTTACAAAGCTTATGCTTGCTCTCAATAATGTTTTGATCAATGAATAATTACAGTTTCATTCATTATGTGTTTAATTTTTTTATTAACATGAATTTTCTTTTGTATTTTTGTTCACTTTCTCCTTCTTAGTTTAGGTCATTCCTGTCATAAAGTGAGTGCACACTTTGTAATTATCTTTAACTAGAAATAAATGTTAACATTGTTTAGGAATTCAAACAAGTCATTCTCCAGATACTGAAAATTTTACTTTACACATGCAGCAGATATATATAAAACAGATTAAGCAGATCAAAATATATTTGGTATATAATCAATAATTTGCATATAATCAATCAAAGGCCTATTAATTTTGGGGAGACTTGGTCTAGAACAAGAGTGTAAAATTCATAAAGCAACACATTTGTGTCCAAGTTTGATGTGAGCAGGTCATGTGGGTCCATTGCAGCAGAAAAAATACAACGTGAAAATTGCAATAAAATTGGAGCAAGCTTCATTTAACTTTTTAAAATCAAGATTTAAAAAAGACCCACCCACCTCCTTTTGGCTGCCTGTCTCTTTGAAATGAAAGTTATCAAATCTTAAATTTAATTGCAAAAAATTAAAATGAAGTTAAGTTTACAAAAAGAATAAAAGTTTTCCAGAGCTAAGACTCAAGACTTCATGATGACAAATTTTGAAAATTGTACCTTGAAAACTTTCTTGTTTTGTTAGTTTTATTTTCAGCATTATACAAAATAGCAGTAAAAGTTGGAAGTTTTTGTGTTTATTGAAGCACCACGATTTCTTCAGAGAATGAATATAACAACATTACAATCCTATATTTAAAAATTCAAATTTCCATCTGTTAAACTCGCGAATTTAGATTTCAGAATTTTAACTCCCACAACAGAGGGGTCTGTGAAGAGAGACATGTTTTGCATTCGCAGTTCACCGAGTGATACTCAATCTAAGATCCCAATCCTTCATTCTTAATGAGTTCTTATGTGTTTTTTGTGATTTTTAAAAATCTGTAAAAAAGAAATTATCGACTTTGTCAAAATTTTAACTTTAAGAGAGTCTTCGAAATTTATGTCTCCCATTCAAATAAAAAAGAGACTTATTTGTGTAGTAGAAGATCGCGTTTTTTCTGGGCTCCACTTATACTCTTATTTTGGAGAGAATTTTTACCAAATATTTAAAAACCTATCAAATTCTTTTACATTTTTTAAAGATTAAAAATTAAGGGTACGATGTCTACTTATTTTCACAGTGAACAAACCCTCAAATTTTTGTACTTTTTCCTTTCAAAAATAATAATTGCACATTAAAATGTGACAGAAATAGCTCTTTTACTTAAAGTTCTTTTAATTAAAGTTGTTTGATATCATTTATAGGATACTAACATATGTTGTTAATTAAAAATTTTACACTTGTTTTATTTAAATATGATTTAAAACACAAATCTTATTCTATTTGCAGAATTTGATCAAGAGCGCTGTATGAGGGAAAAAAATAAAATTTCTAATATCTCATGAATGGTACATGATAACTCCTAAATAATAGTATTTATGCATGTCAGGTTAAAAGTATTTACAAAGCATTCACTATTTTTAAAATAGTTTATTTCATTTTTTATATTTTAGATGAAGAACATGAAATATCGTGAGAACGGTGCATGTTAGTGTCTTTATATATAAGGATGGCATTCACTTTTAAATAAACATTACACATTAAATAGCTATTTTTGTAACATTTCTATAACTTTTTTTTAAAACAAAAATGTTTGAAAATTTGAAGTCCCCATCCCTCCCCTTCCTAAACCATTCAAGTTCTGGCTTGGTATCAACGCTGTTACATGAGATCAAGATTTTTAATTAAGTGGACAGAAGACAGAGTTTTGATACATTATATTGCGTATACGTCGATTTTTTTCTGTAATGCAGTGTCTGTTGTCCAGTAACATGTTTTAAATTTAGAAAAGGATCTTTGGCACTTGGATCTTTAAAAGGAAAAGGCATTGACACTGTTTGTGGATATTGACAAACAACAAATTGCATCTTTATGTAGCTAGAAAAATGATTTTTTTTCATATTCTAAAAATGTATAAGTCTTTACTGATATGAAATTCTTTTACAATTATTTTATATGAACGAAAAAACAAACAAATCCTTATCATCAAAAATGTCCAAAGACTTAATATATAGGGTGCGGCAGAAAGAACGTTCTGACTTGGCAGAAGCATTGCTTTGCTCATAGTAGAGGTACAGCAGTGGGCATGGTCTCTTTTGACTTGTTTGCGCATGCCATTTTTAGTTACCGTCATGGCTTAGAGCGGAGAGCATTGTGCTTTTGTTGTTGAAGAATTTGTTACGAACGGTGAATCTGTGATAACGACGCAACGGGCCTTCCAAATACGTTTTCAGCTCAGACGTGATGATCCGGTTCCGGCTGCACAAGCAATTCGTCATTGGGTTTCAAATTTTAGACGAACAGGTTCGGCTTTAAAAAGAAAGAGTCCTGGCCACCCTAGAAGCGTAAAAAGACCAGAAGATGTGGCAGCTGCTAGAGATTCCATACAGCAGTCTCCCAAGCGATCTGCACGCAAACACGCAGCTGCATTAAACATGGCCCCATGTGATTTTTTTCTGTGGGGCTATCTCAAATCAAAAGTGTACCAACACCGACCAACAAATTTGCAAGCACTCAAGGCAGCAATTACGCAAGAAATCACGGCGATTCCGCAGGACATGGTCCGCAGATCACTGCAAAATTTCCGAAACAGACTTCAAAACTGCATCGACATTTAACTGATGTACTCTTCAAAACTTAATGGATAACAATGGCATACTGTGTACTTCTTAAGTATAAAAGATTTCTTTCTCTATCTTGCTTTGTATTTTTTTTATTGACATTCCAAATCGGTACGCTCTTTTTGCCGCACCCTGTATTCTAAAAAGTATCCAAAAATTCACTAAAGAAATTGTGGAAATTCATGTCGCAAAATATAAATATAAAAATAGAAATTAGACAATATAGGAACCAAAATCAGAAAATTTTGAAATTTTAGAATCCTCCCTAAAATTTGCGGAAATTCATTTCCAAAATAAATAACTTGGAAATTCTCCCTATGATCTGTGACCAAAACACCTGAGGACTTTAGGTCTTTGTGGGAAGACACTCTCATTGAAGTGAGAATCCAAATCCATGGGACTATCCGCTACTGATCCATCACTGTCAAGCCACTATTAGGCAACGATTGAAATTTTTCGCTTTACCACTATTCAATGTTTGACCTATTATAAAATTTTTAACCAACATAGCTCAGATTTCCTCTCTTTGCATAAAACAGTAGAATCTTCAATCTTGACACGGGCATTTTAAAATTCTTTTTAGCTTTTAAACATTCTTTATCACTGAGTAAAGTTAAAAAAAAAACCCAAATTTTTGCTTTTTCATGTTAATTTAAAATAAAATTCCAATTGATTTAAAAGTAATTTTAGAATGTGTAAGTATGTTTATAGCCCAGTTCTACATTTTGCAAAAAACTTCCAAGAAAAAAAATCTTAAAATACAGCACTATATTTAGCCAGTTTCGTTCACCCATTAATTACCATGAAATTTTCAAGTTAGGTGAGGAAGTCTCTCCTTAAGGACGTTTTAGGAACCCTATACATTCTTTGATGCATCACTCAGTAAAAAAAAGCTAGACATTTTTAGATGCAGGTAAGTTTATGACGGTGCATGTTGATGGAATATATTTTAATTATGTCTGAACATAAAAAAATAGTTTCAATACCTAATTTGATATTTACAAGAACATAAAAACATATTTATTACTGAATTCACTTGCAGACCTCTAAAAGTCCATAGACTCTAAGTTAGGAACCTTTGCCTTCTATAATGTTGCTCGATAGAAATGAATATTTTGAAAATTTCCCCTAGAAAATATGTATAATTTTTACTGTAAAGAATTTTTGTACATCTTGGTGATTTTATTATCTATATCTTACAGAGGAGGTGCAATAACATTGAAACTGG
This sequence comes from Amaurobius ferox, assembly GCA_951213105.1. Lineage (NCBI taxonomy): Eukaryota > Metazoa > Arthropoda > Arachnida > Araneae > Amaurobiidae > Amaurobius > Amaurobius ferox. The sequence goes on from OX578153.1 coordinate 85,534,723, forward strand.
TCCAAAAGGGGTGATCAAGTACGCAAATACTACAGTACTTCTTATGTATGGGCTTTGAATTTATAGTGTTAAAAGAATTCAAGGTACTTTGATACGATATATGTCAGAAAAATAGTTTTATTTCACAATAGAATGTAGATATATTTCATTATATTACAATTTATATACATAATTAAGCTCATATATGTAATTAACCAAATAAAAAGATACAAATCATTTTAGCTGCTTTAAAGCATATTTATAGCTTAGATGCAGGTACATCATCAGGTACAGGTCCCATCCAATCTTTACCTATAAAACAATAAAAGGCTTTTAAACATATTATAATTTGACTATGCAAAATCATTGGACAAGTGGCAAATATTATTGAACTTACATTATACCAATTTACAGAGTTGGACTAATTCCTTGAATAACACTATATTAAATCATTTATGAATTCATGAAACAAACAGCAGAGGAACTATATAGGTCACATTAACACATATACATATATTTGGGGTAAAAAAAGATTATAAAGCTAATTCCCCTTTAGGGATAGGTATTTTCAGAGCACAACTACAAATCTACAACTAAAATGTAGCAAACAATTTCATCATACATAATAAAAGAAAATGTTTGTCTGTGGGTGGGTGTCATCTGCAGCAGAAAATTTAAGCTTTGGATTGCTGCAAATTGCAAAATTCGGTATTGAGTTAGCTCAGCTCCCACTACAACACGCCACGACCAGATATTTTAACACATTCGAATTAGGTTTTTAGTTATTTTATATTGAAATATGATTTTGAGTGATATTCACACAAATTGATTCCTCAGCAATCAAAAATATTATCACAGAGTTTCCATCTCGACATCATCACAAAGATCGAAAAACATTCTTTCTAACGATCTTTGAACCAAATATGTAGGACAGTTCCTTTATATTTATTTGTTTTCAATTACATCAAAATATGCATTTTTTAGATTATTTGATAATTATTTCACCACATCCGAAAAAAGAAGATTAGTACAATTCTGTAGTGTGGCAAAAATATGGGTGTATATCTTCGCATTCACAAGAAATTATTTTTTTTTTTTATTACTCCATTTTTTGAGTTTTTGTTAATTTTCAAGCAAAACCATTCAAAGTTTGATTTTTAATATTGTAAGAAAATGTTTTCATTTCATCATTTCAATGGTTGCTATGCAGTGAGCTGGGTGTAAAAATGGATGTTTGTCTGTTTGCATGGTGGTAAATAGTTCCATGTGATTATACATACATTGAAACTAAAGAGTTTGGATTAAAATGAAAGGCATAAATGATTTTGCCTCATAACAGGTGATTTGGAAATTATGTGGTGTTACCTGTATCTGCATTATTTAAGTAGCTGATGTTTATTTAGGACCTAGGTAACATCAAGTAAGTCTTTCTAGTATCTTATAATACACATGCCTAATGTTGGATATTCCATAAATACATCTTCAATTAAAATGTAGTGCAGAAACTGGACATTTCATCAATGTGTTCAATGCTGGATATACAAAACATGCATCTTTAGCTGAAATACAGTAAGGAAACTGGATATTCCATTGATGTGTCTACAACTAAATGTTGGGTAGACTTCTTTAGGAATAAAAATATACTTAATTTATTTAAAAATATATTAAAGTAATATGTTTGTTATGCAAACATTGCTCCTGAAGGGGTTTCCCGGAAGTCAGTGGTTTCAAAAGTGGGGGTACACTATGAAAAAAATAAGATACACCTAAGAAAAAAATAGGAAAATTATTTAAAGAATAACAAATATTAATTTCCATTTTTTAAATTACATGATCATGAACACAATAATATTATGATTATATGAATATTACCTTACTAGAAAATTACCTTACTTCTTTTTAGAACAAAATATGTTATTGCACTATTTTAATACAGAACCTCCATATTAGAACAAATGCCCATTAAACAAACAAAAATAAAAAAAATCTAACATCTGAATTTACCAAAGGGTAAAGTAGGTCTTAAGGGAACTTGACCAAGAAAGTTTGGAGATCAATGGTCTAGAATCTAGATCAGTGATTCTCAAATTTTTGTGACTAAATCTAACAATGACATCCCTAAAGGTCACTATAATTCATTTTGGTAAGGCTGAATATTTGATAATTGTCAATTTTCAGGTTCCAGAAAAAAAAAAAATCTACTTTTAAGATTTTGAAGATTAGGCAGGCAAATTGAACCAGCTGCTGCATAAGAATTCATACAGTGAACAGAAATTTAAAATGGTATCACCAAGTCATCCTACAACTAATTTTTTAAAAATCTGATGGCACCCAAGAGATGCAACTGAAAAAGGCCTACACTGTTAAAACAGGAGGCAAAAAAGAAAAAGTCATATGGTTAATAATTAAACATGTAATTCAAAATTTACTCAGATTTGTATAATACTTTGTAGTTTCCTGGTACTAATAATTTTGAATACATTTTGCATAGTAATAAATACAATTTTTCTAATTTTATATTACTTATTTGTTTTTATTGATCCTGTAGTGACATAAATCTTAAAATTCAATCATTTTTTGCAACAAAAGTGTTACAAGTTGAAGTCCTTAAGAAGGGCTAAAAAATAATAGCCCCCACTAAAGTTAACTTTAACTATCGACTTAAAGTTAACTTTAAGTCGATATGGTTAACTAAGTAATCGATAAGGCTAACTAAGTAGTTGATAAGATTAGGTAAGTAGCTTGTTGCTCTGATGAATAATGAAACACTTCAATTTGATTGGAATTTTAAAAGAGTATTTTCTCAAAATTTTCATTTTTAACACTTTACAACATAGTTGAAAAGTATTTATGACTTTGTTCATTCTGTCTGTCTATCTGTCAGTTTACACAATAACTGCTGTACAAATTATTTTCTCAAAGTGAAATTTTAGTATGTTGTTGAGACGATTTGTGGGATATATAGGAATGTAAATGAATGATATCACCCACATAATTTTGGATTGAACACAGGTTGAAAAAATGAAATATATTGAACCCTATAGGACTTAATTTTTCAAACATTTTTTAAGCAAAGTTAAAATTCACAAATTGCTTCAAAAATTTAAGGAAATATTCAAATTATCTTATAAAATATATTATATATAAAAATATGGCATCCATCTTTTTATCCCAGAGTAAAAATTGTGATTTTTAAAGTTCTTTTAAATTTATATTTAGTGTTGCATCTGTCCTAAAATAGCTTTATTTTTGTGTATTTTCTGTGCATCTATATTCTGAGCCAATGCAATTTGATTATTTCTACAATGAAACCTAATTTTAATGGATACAGAATGTAAACAAGTGATTGTAAGATGAGTAGTATAAGAATTGCTGATTTTTTCATGCAAAATTATTTAACTCTAGAGTCTGAAATAAAAGTGTATGAATGAAATATTATTCACTGCTTTTACATAGAAAGTCAGACAATTTACATTTCGATAATGTCGTTTAAATAAAGTTCACTTTTTCGATGAAGTTTTAAGTTTTCAAGTAAAATAATTTATTGTAGTTCTGTGATAATTAAAAAAATATTACCACTGAATGCGGTATCACATTTTAGAGATGTTTAAATAAAATTGCATTGCAGTTGGAAAGTGTTTCATAATCAATGCTTTATGCATGATTGATCATTCTTGTTTGAGTTCTACCAGTTTTCTTCCAAAGTAGTAATATGAACTTTAGGAATTTTTTTTTTCAACAAAAAGAACTTAATTGAGAGAGGATTAGTAGACACAGGATATCATTTCTTGCTACATACTATGTGAGAATGAGGTATTATAAGTGTTAGAGTGAGGTATTATACGTGTGTTATATATTATGTTAGTGCTCACTAAAAACAAAGAAACATAGACTGTAATGACTGCTTGTCAGATAGAGCATTCATAAATATATCAGAAGATAAATCAATATCCTAATTTTGAATTCATTAAAAAACAAATAAACATTCAATTAAATATTCATCATTTCATATATTATTATACATTGTGTTGTATAAAGAAACTTGAATAAATGTAATATCCTAAAATGCAAGATACACATTTTAGGATTTTTCTATGAGAGGCACCACCAAATATCTTATAATTTAATAAGTAAAAAACACTTTGTGCAAAGGTGTAAAAGATAAGGAAAACTTGAGCACCATATTTAAGCACAAATAATAATGCAGCATACAGCTGTTTTGAGGATATGCTGGATCCCCTTTATCAGTGCAGTCCCCTTTATCAGTGCAGTAGGGGGCAGTCAGGCCCAATCTCCTCTTGGGGATTGGGCCTGACTGCCCCCTATTTTTAAAAAAAAATTTTTGAATTTGAAATTTCTGTAATAAAATTGTAAAGATTTTTTACTGTATTTTTCGTGATTTTTGCTCAATTTTTTGAATCTGTGCAAAATGTTTTGTATTTTTGGATTCTCCTTAGCTAAACGTATGTTTATTGATAATTGTATTTGTGCAAATTTGTCACCTTTTCTGGTCTATATATGAACGATCATTTCTATTTCCATGTAGCCACTGATGAAGAGCGTATTTACGCTCGAAAGCGCTCTGGCCTTTTTAAATTTTGTACGTTTTATAAGAAGTAAAATAAAGGCCTATTATAGTTGTGTGCTTGTTGTTTCTGCTAATTGAAATCAGTCGTGATGCCAATTTATTTATACAATATGCCTATAAAATATATAAGATATATAATATACCTATAATATGAGCCAGTAATTCAAATCGATCTGATCCAAAGAAGACTTCAGCTTTATTGTCAACATGAACAACAATCATAGGGGCACCAAAAGCCTACAAAATGAAACATTATATTAAAACATTAAAAAAATTAAAAATGAAACATACGCAAAAATTATTATGTTTGTCAAAAATACAAGCTTTAAAATGTAATGTCCTAAAATGCAAGATACACATTTTAGGATTTTTCTATGAGAGGCACCACCAAATATCTTATAATTTAATAAGTAAAAACACTTTGTGTAAAGGTGTAAAAGATAAGGAAAACTTGAGCACCATATTTAAGCACAAATATTAATGCAGCATACAGCTGTTTTGAGGATATTCTGGATCCCCTTTATCAGTGCAAGACAACCAACAAACCCAAAATCATAAAGACTGAATGGGCCTGCAAGAGAACCGACAAATCCGAAATCATAAATATGATATAGGCTCATTTTGTCTTTGACTTCAGGTTTATTGGTTCTCCTGCACTGACTAAGGGGATCCAACATAATCTCAAAACAGATGTATCCTGCATTATTATTTTATTTGTGCTTAAATATGTTGTTCATGTTTTCCTTATCCTTTGCACAAAGTGTTTTTTACTTATTAATAAACAATATGTCATTCCTGTCATAGTCATTTCAGACATGGGAACCTAATGAACTTGCAATGAAATTCCATTAATCATGCTAAAGAGCTCTGTCATCCAAAAAACTTATTTCAAGCAAAAATTTCTAGAAAAACTTTTTGATAATTATCAGAAATTCTGCCAACGAGAAAGAAAATGGCTTTGAATCCTAGATGATACAAATATTAAAGTACTATACTGCAAATATTAGTATATTGTTCACAAAATAAAAAGATAATCTACAAAATTTATATCAGCTACCTCTTCCAGTGATTAATTGTAAATATACTGATCTACTTCTACCTCAGAAATCACTTTCCACAACTTATAAAAGGCATCTATGCATTTTTTTTACACATGAACATGATGTGCCAGTCAGCAATTGCTGACTTGTCTAAAAAAATTGATATTGGAGCTGAAAGAATTTACTTAATGAAACACTTTTACAACGTTCATGATTTGCGTAATCTGGTCTACATCTTATTTTCTTAAAAGGTAGCTTTTTATATGGCAACACATCTGGAAATGATAGTTCATTTAAATTGTTCCAAAATGTTGTAAATATAAACAAGATTTTTGTATAAAAACATGTGGTTTGATTTAAGTTTTAGATGTACCACATGCATCTGCAATCCACACCCTTTTATGTATATGAGGTTTTCAATGTTTACATAAATGTAAGATGATGCACAGTAAAAAAATTTCTAGAAACAATATATAGATGCAGAGGATGACAAACTGTCCAATCGATCTAAATATTTTAAACTTCTACTAACTCTCCTACATTTTCATATAACACAATGTGAATGCAGCAATAAAAAAGCTGCCTATAACTTATCTGTCAGCCTAAAATGTTGGTAACCTTTAGACAATTCTACGGCCAGAATGTCTTCATTTTGTAAACATGCAAGTACAAAGACAACAAACAATGCTTAAGCCAGCTAAATGGCCTGTCACACACATACATTTTGAAAACTATACTCACTCCATAATCCAAAGCCTCTTCAGTATATTTTCGAAGTCTTTGTTTCACATTATCATCATTCATAGTTGTCAGAGACTTCTGAAGAATATCATTGTCCATTCCAATAAATTCACCAGCCTGAAATTTTAAGCATGTTTATAAAATGAAAAATAATAACTCAAACAGATGTCAAAAGTATCTAGAAAAGAACTTTCGATATATATATATATATACAATAACCTTTGATATATATGTGTACACAGTGTGTCAAAGAATTTTTAAGACATGGGGCTAGATGTCAGCGTACAGTGGCATCAGTGGCTCCATCAGTGTAATCATGCATGCTTGATAAATCTCGGCCGTCTGCAGGCGCACTTCCAAAAGTTCAGCGCATTTGCTAAACTAACTCAAAAGATACAGCTGTTTATTACAGAAGTAAAAATTTTTCATGTTAAATTATTGAGATGGAACAAAGAGCTGTAATTAAATTTAATGCAAAACTTTGTAAAAGTGCCTCGTATACGTACCAATTGATGAAAAAAGGTGAGTTTTGTTTAAGTAGATCAAATGTTTTCCTGTGGCACAAACATTTTTTGGACGGAAGAAATATGCTAGAAGATGATAAATATACCAGAAGACCAAGTTCATCTAGGACACCTGAGATTATTGAAAAAGTGCGTGATTTCGTGGCAAATAATCGCTGTGCGTCACTAAGGATGATGGAAGAATATTTAAACATCAACAAAGAAACAATTCGAGTCATCCTTTTTGGAGATTTGGCCAAAACAAAAGTCTGTGCTAAATTTGTTCCACACACTTTAACCAATGAACAAAAATCAAGAAGAAGTGCACATTGCATAGACATCATTTCAGCCACTGAAAATGATCCAAACATCTTGAAATCAATTGTTACAGGTGCTGAAACATGGTGTTTTCAGTATGATCCTGAAACAAAGTGACAAAGTGTGGAATGGAAGTCAAAGAACTCACCACAAGCCAAAGAAAACAAGAAAAGTTCCATCCAAAATCTAAACAATGCTAATTACATTCTTCGATAATAAGAATTCGAATTTGTTCCAACTGAACAAACAATTACTGGTAAGTATTATTTAAATGTTTTGAAGCTTTTGATGGCCAGAATTCATGGCATTCGTCCAGAGTATTAGGATGAAAGCAGTTTGTTTTTGTTCCATGATAATGCACCCAGTCACACCTCACTTATTGTTCATAGATTTTTGGCAAAAAATAACATCTGTGTGCTAAATCATCCAACGTATTCACCTGATTAAGCACCCTGTGACTTCTCTTTATTCCCAAAACTTAAAATGAATTTAAAAGGGTGTTATTTTGATGATGTTTTGACCATACAAACAGTTTTGACGCATGCTTTGGAGGCCATTTCGCAAAGTGAACTAGAACAGGCATTCGAATCATTATTAAATTGCTGTAACAAGTGTATTGAAGCCGGAGGGGCTTATTTTGAATAAAAAACCAAAACAAATCATAATTTCTTGTTTCAATTTCATTTTACAGACCCAGTCTTACAAATTCTTTGATGCACTGTGTGTGTGTGTATATATATATATATATATATATTAGATATATATTATATGATATATATTATATATATATATAGCTAAGCAAAAGCTACGAGACAATTATCAGAAAGATGAGGAAAAAGGACCAACTGGGAATATATAAAAGGCCTAGGGGGATGGTGACCCCTAGTTCCCGGTTAATAGTCGACTTTTACACCAATGGTAAGACTCCCGGAGCCATATATTACCTGAGGTCCTATTTCAAAACAACATCAAAATAGAAGACGAACTCACAACAAGAACATGGAACCGATAGAGATATAATATAAAAAATATAAAATATTTGAAATCGAAAAGATGACCTTTTTGAAAAAACTCACCAATTCCTTTTCATCACACCTCTTACAACACCGCTCAATAAATGATTCATATGAAATGAAAATTCAGTTATCTGTAATGTTGCCAATTATAACTTGAATCGAAGATGTTGCCAAAATCCCTTTTAAAAGCATTGTCAAATTTATTATACAGAGTATTGTAACAATGACGTAGGAATTCAAGAGGATAGAGCTGTACTATAGCCTCCTTGATAAAAACAGTATCACTTTTGATACGATCCGCAGTATAGGTATGCATACGTGCATTACGTATGAAATGATTCAGTGCAATATTACGAAAAATCATGTGACTCAAATTAGAATTCCAATTTATTATGTAATTATATTGATCTTGAATTGGCGTCTTTTATCGTATTTCTTCGTATACGTAGTACTTCCATTTGAAAAATGAATACTTATATCCAGATAATTTATTTCTTTTGTCGTATTATTAGGAGTTTCCAACAAAGTTAAATTCGTAGGATAGAAAGTGAAATCAAAGTTGATATTGGTTTGTTGCTGTGCAATAAGGATGTCATCGACTAATCTAAAGTATGGTAACTTATTTAATATGTGAGTACCTTTTTCGTAATGATGGAAGTAAAGATTTGCTAATAATGATGAGCATCCACCTCCCATCGGCACACCTTTAATTTGTTTGAAGAAATTTATACCATTAAATAGGATATTTTCATACAATACGATATCCAATACATTTTAAAACTTTTTTAATGGCACAATTTTTTGCATTTGATATAGATTATGCAATCCGGTAATAATATCGTAAAGATCCGCCAAATTGATAGTATTAAATAGATCTTGGAAATCGTAACTTTTATATATCAAGTTTGTCGGTTGTTTAAGTTCTAGTCAGCAGTATAAAAAAATTCTAGAAGCCCTGGAATGAATATGATGAAATACTACCAAGAAGACAGTAAGAACGGTCAAAGTGACACTCTCAGACTCATTCAGTGAGTCAGAGTAGGAGACTGGAAAATTACTCATATAAGTAAAAAACAGAATATGAACATGAAGCATAGATGAAAATTTTTACTAAACAAGTGATTCATAGAAGAAATGGATAAACGAGAATGCCACTATACACCATTACAAGGGCACTCAAATTGTACTATCAAACTGGCTAAAGTTACAATTTTTTAGAGAAAATAAAATTCCAAACATTAATATTAATGTATCATATTTTCTGATTTTTTTATTTTTTTATTTTTTTTAGTTTATTTTATTATTTTCATTTTTATTTATTTATATAATTAATAAATAATTATAATTTTTTTTTTATATTGTTAGCCACTATAATTGGGAAAGTTAATACACTAAGTTGATAATTTTAATAATAAATTTGGGAGGCTATGCATTATTAGTTGTTGTACTCAATAATTCCTGTAGCACGCACTCCCGAGTTACTTAGGGAAGCCTTCACATCTTTAGAGGCCGCAGCCAGTAAAATGCATCTAACTATTAATCAAAACAAAACTAAGTATATGCCCTGTGGTAATTATGACTGTCCTTATTTCGAAATTGGAGTTTACAAGTTTGAAACTGTAAGCAACTTCAGATATTTAGGATCTGAAGTTAATACTCTCAATGACATTATGCCCGAAATTCGTGGTAGAGTTACAGCTGCTAACCGATGTTTTTTCGGCCTTAAAAGATACTTAAAGTCTGACTTCATCAGCAGAAAAACAAAGATTATAATCTACAAAAGTTTAATCAGACCCATTCTTACCTACTCTGCTGAGACTTGGGCAATGACAGAAAAAGTTAAAGACATCATTTCTGTTTTTGAGAGAAAAATCTTGAGAGGTATTTTTGGTGGCTTAAATTGTAACAACATTTGGAGAAGAAGAACTAACTCTGAAGTCTTTTAATGAACCAGATATAGTCAATTACATCACAATTCAGAGAATTAAATGGGTGGGTCACCTGTGCAGGATGGCCGAAAGCCGTACAACAAAAAAGATCTTTTCGGCCAGACCATTCGGCACCCGTAAAAGAGGAAGACCTAAACTCAGATGGCTTGACTGTGTGGAAAAGGACTTTAAAATTTTAAAAGTTTTGAACTGGAGGTCTTTGGCCAGGGATAGGGGAGCCTGGAGTTCTATACTGCGGAAGGCAAGGGCCCATCCTGGGCTGTCAGGCCACTGAAGAAGAAGAAGACTCAATAATTCCATAAAATGTGCTAATTCATAATTTTCATCACAAATTTTATTGATTCTAAGAACCTGGTTTATTATAATATTTCCAAAAACTGATATATGCAAACAAGAGTCAAAATGTTGAATTTTTGATGTATTAAATATAAAATCTTGTCTTTTATCATATAAGTTTATAGCCAGATTACAATTTTGTAAATCTAAATTTAAATCTAAAAAGTTTGCCACATTAGAGTCATTATTACTTGCATTTAATTGTAAATTATTAGGATAAAAGTAAAATACTATAGGGATATTATTATGGGATACATATAATATGTCATCTAAATATCTAAACATATGCATATTATGCAATCCTGGATTAATATTCCTTTCATAGAAGAAAAAATACAGATTAGCTAACAATGATGAGGCACCCCCCCTTTGTGGGATACCAAACTGTTGCTTAAAAAAAGTACCACCATATATATATATATATATATATGTATATATATATACAGTGTGTCCAGTGCTATCGGTGCCCAATGGCTATTTCCTCAACTGTTAGTCACAGAGATACACTTCCAATTGCAAAAATGTTTTAAATTTTAAAATCTATTATCTTAGAAACAGTTTAAATCAATAAATGCATTTCTGAAAGAAATACGAAATATAAATTTTTATACAGTCTCCAGTCCAACCAATTAAATTTAGGAAAATCATCCTCATATAATTTTATGCAAAAAAAAAAAAAAAAAAAAAAAAAAAAAAATCATCCTTTTACGACTGAAATTGACTGACTTATAGCTGTTTAAAGTTGGAGCACTTTTTATGCTGAGAAATGATCAATACGGTCCCTGATTAGTTGGTTGCCTGAAGAAATGGTCAATACGGTCCCTGATTGGTTGGTTGCTTGAAATGGGACATTTTTATGCGTGGAAAAGCGACTTAAGTCATAAAGTTTAATGCTTCATAACTCGGTGAATTTTGGTCATAAAAGGAAGATATTTTTTTATTTTGGATGAAATTGTATGAGGATGATATTCCTAAATATAATTGGTTGGACTGGGGGACCATATAAAAATTTATATTTCGTATTTCTTTCAGAAATGTATTTATTGATTTAAACTGTTTCTAAGATAATAGATTTTAAAATTTAAAACATTTTTGCAATTGGAAGTATATCTCTGTGACTAACGGTTGAGGAAATAGCCATTGGACACTGATAGCACTGGACATCTTGTATATATATATATATATATATAGAAAGTCTCTTTGTCGCTTGTTACAAATTCACAGTAATTGATGGATTTTTTTCAAATTTGGTACGGTTATTTTTTACTTCACTGCAGGTAACGCTGTTTATATTTTGAATTTCTAGAACCAGGGTTTGTTGAGATATTAATAAACAATTAAAATTTAAAACTTCCATAGAAATAGCATCATACAGGCAATTTTCCCCCAAAAATTAATCTTAAGAAAATGATATATTGCTTAGCAATGGAATTTTATCAAATGTGTTTATACAGCAGATGATTTGTATTCAATTTATATGATTGAAGTAATAAAGAAATTGATATAAAAATCAATTTTATAAATGAATGGTACTATATTTTTGATTAAGTCTAACTACAGCTTTAGGATATAAGTTTATGGGAATTATTGATTTTTCAACTCATCTGTTTAATTTTGTCAAAGATGTTTCAAACTTATATTTCCTATTGTGTATAGCAAATTATTGAAACAGAAAAAAAATGGTATGGGTCTACCTTCAACTATTTGAATGTCTTCATTGAGTATGTTGACTAAACTTTATATTTTTTGTTAAATCTATATATATATATATATATATATAACTCAATAATTAGAAAAAGAAAAAAGAAGAATGACATTGTATCAAAATTTCGCCGGGGGGGATTGTGACCCCCACTTCCCGGTTTAGCCAGCTTTATGTCATGACGACACTCCCGGAAGCGGATACAATGTCGCCAACCAAGTACATATACTAATACTTTAATGTAAAAAAGAAAAAAGTTGAAAAACCTATACATTCCCTAACCTATACAAAGACTACGCGTTTTACTACATCCAAACAGAAACACAAAATACTACAAAAATGACCTACATCCAATACCAATATATCAAGAAAAACAAGCCACGCATACACCTCACCGAAATGAAAAAGATTCTTACTTTGTACCTAATGATCTCCCTCAGACAGTCAACCATGACCTTCACAATGCAGCTGCTGTCCAATACTATCTCAGACAGAAAGCTCTCTTCCACTCAAATACAAGTCGTAACACTCGGTTACAGTTATGCCGTAAAATTTACACAATATATCACAGAGAAAACGTAGAGGGTAACCCATTACGATTGCTTCTTCTAGATAATTCAGATCACTTATATAACGATTTTCAACACTGCTATTTAAACGCTATCACTAACACTGCTATCAACACTGCTATTCAACACTGTTATTTTCAACACTGCTATTAAAAGCTTTTTCTACAGACAGCGTAATGGCATTCCGATGGGGGGCGCTTGTTCATCTATTCTGGCCGATATATACTTGAACAAATACGAGGAGGGAACTCATATTTTAAACGAAATAGTATACATACGATATGTGGATGACATATTATATGCATGCCACGATGACCGGGATCACTTAGATTTTACTTTTTTTCCTTCAAATTTGACATTAACAGAAACTTCCCGTAACATTGATAATAGTATTAATTTTTTAGATTTAACATTATATAAACTTTCTAATGGTAAAGTAGGTTTTAAATTATATGATAAAAGAAAAGCATTTAATTTTAAAATAAATTACATTATTAATTGGCATTCTTGTTTGCATAGAAATGTTTTTAGGAACATTATCATAAATTTTTTAACAAGAAGCAAACGTTTAAATAGCAGTGTTGAAAATCGTTATATAAGTGATCTGAATTATCTAGAAGAAGCAATCGTAATGGGTTACCCTCTACGTTTTCTCTGTGATATATTGTGTAAATTTTACGGCATAACTGTAACCGAGTGTTACGACTTGTATTTGAGTGGAAGAGAGCTTTCTGTCTGAGATAGTATTGGACAGCGGCTGCATTGTGAAGGTCATGGTTGACTGTCTGAGGGAGATCATTAGGTACAAAGTAAGAGTCTTTTTCATGAGGTGTATGCGTGGCTTGTTTTTCTTGATATATTGGTATTGGATGTGGGTCATTTTTGTAGTATTTTGTGTTTCTGTTTGGATGTAGTAAAACGCGTAGTCTTTGTATAGGTTAGGGAATGTATAGGTTTTTCAACTTTTTTCTTTTTTACATTAAAGTATTAGTATATGTACTTGGTTGGCGACATTGTATCCGCTTCCGGGAGTGTCATGACATAAAGCTGGCTAAACCGGGAAGTGGGGGTCACAATCCCCCCCGGCGAAATTTTGATACAATGTCATTCTTCTTTTTTCTTTTTCTAATTATTGAGTTGTATAGAAATGTACTTGTCTGAGCAGCTTGGCGCCTTTGAGTATATTTTCAGTTGTCAGTTTTTAGATGTGATAGATGTAATATTTATATGTATATATATATATATATATATATATATATATATATATATATATATATATATATATAATGGAAAGTCTGTCTATTTGCTCTGTACACAAAGCCACAGTTTTTGATAGATATTTTTTTTCAAATTTGGTATGGTTATTCTCTACTTCACTGCATGTAATCCTATCCATGTTTAAGTTTCTAGAACCAGGGGTTGACATATTAATAGAAAATTCACAATTATATCTTCCATTGAAACTGCATTATGTAGATGATTATTTTCCGAAACATTATCTGTAGAAAATGATATTGTGTTGCTTAGTCATGAAATCAAATCATATGCGTTTATTTGGTAGACTATTTTTTATTTTATTTCTACAATTTAAATGATAAAGGAATGGATATAAAAATACATTTTATAAATGAACAGTATTATATTTGTGATTGGGGATTTCATTTTTATCAGTTTATGGCATTAAGATATAAGATTAAGGGAATATTTTTTTTATAATTTCAAGTGATACTCAGGTTTTTTTTGTAAAAATATTTTTGAACCTCCCATTTTCTATCTGACTGTAAATATAAATTTGTAAAGCAAGAACAGAGATTCTTATGCTTCTTTTGAGGAAAATTAAAATTTAAAAAACAAACGGTGTTAAAATGTTTTATATTGTTATGTCAGCTACAGCCATGGAATATAAGATTATGATTATATTTTGGAAAATATTTTTCTTTAATTAATTAATATCCATACTTTTATGTTCTGGTGTACAAACAGGATTAGGATGTCTTATTCTTTATATTTGTCACCACTTATACTTTTAATTTTTTATAGAGGAATTAAATTCAATGTTTTAATGGATTTTTTTTTTCAAAAGCATTATGAAAACATATAGAAATTTCATGTACTTTAAATCACAAGCAACATTGGGTATATCTGCTAGTTTGTTTATAAATGAGTAGAGGATGTTTTATTATTCGATCTGCAAACAGAAATTCTTATATGTCTTTTTAAGGGAATTAAATATTTTCATAGAATTTTTTTTTTTAAAGAACAATATCATTTCAAATACAACTCAAATTTGCACATATTTTAAATCACAAGTAATGCTAAGCATATCTTCTAGTAAAAGGTATTAATCAAAAAACTGTAGTCCGTTTACTTTTGCTGATGCAAGGGTTTGCTCAAACATTTTTGATAAGGTCCTGTTTTTGAAAAGAAAAAAATTAATTTTTATAAAAATTTAATTACTACATAATTTTACAAATTTGTACTTCAAGTTTGTGGTTGAATACAGCTAATGTAATTTCAAAACATTACCAGTGTAAAAAAACTAATATTTTCATTTTTTTTACTAGACTGATTTCACATTATAAAAACTACAGAAATATCTTCCTTCTAAATACCCTGGTGTCCAAAATTAGCTTTACATGCACAAAAGCACTGATTTTTCAACAACTGTTGGATATAATTGAATGAAGTTTTTTGGAGTGATACATAGCATCATAACACATAAATACAAACTGGAAACTCGAATATGAGTGCATATAATACATAACTGAGTATAAAGCAATTTAATACTTCCATCAATGTCTACCCAGCCTCTAAATGACCAACAGCTTGCCACCTTAAAAAATTTCTCTAAATGATACTTTAAAGCAATGAAAAACTGTTTTGAGTTGATAAACACCAAAATCAAATCCTGAATTGTAGAAGTCTGCAAGAAAGCATACTTTGTGCACAATGCTTGCACCACTTATTATTACTTTCCCTGCAATACATGATAATGTATAGGGAAAGTATTGGAATCATGCCGAAAATCACAACTCGAGTTTTCGGCGGATCTACACGTTTCGAGACCTCTAGAATACGAAAAAACTATTTTTAGCGTGACGTCTGTGTGTCTGTGCAGATTTTGTATCCACTCTAACTGAAAAAATACTTGACCAAATTTCATAAAATTTGGTAGGTAAGTTACTTGTGGGTGAATCTGGTGCTGATTAGTTTTGGGTACGATTCGAGATAAAAGAACCCGCCTTTCTCTGTGAAATGGCCCGCAAAAGCTTGTATCCACACTAGCTGGAAAACTAATGGACCGAATTTCACAAAATTTGGTAGATGAGTCACTCGTGGGACACCCTGGTGCTGATTAGATTTTGGTACGATTTGGAAAAAAATAACCTGCCTTTTTTTGCAAAATGGCCCGCAAAAATTGCCAAAATCTAAAATAAAAAACTACGTATGCTCAAATATGTCCATTAAATGTTTGTTTAATACGTAATGTTTAATGAAGAAAAGAATAAGACCAACCCCATTACAATAGGACTAGCCGTTCTCGAGATATTTTAGTTTTTTCATATTTTCTCTACTCCAGCTTTGAAAATAAGTCCAGGTATCAACTTTAATTAAACGTGAATTAAATGTAATTAAAATAAAGAAAACGTGAATATAAGTCTGCAGGGAAAGTCATGTGCTGCCCACATCAGATTTTTATGTATGTAAAGATAATTTTGGAAACCAGTAATATTTTTGCGTATGTAATATGCTTAATGAGACAATTACATATTTCAAAAATTGTGCATTACCATCTCACCTACTTTAAGTTTGAAATTTATAATTGATGAAAAACAGAGCTAATTTGTGCTTCTCCTAATTTATGTTTAATGGCTAACATTAAGAAAAGTTTTCAATTATTTCCTAGATCCCAGTAGTTTTACCTCTCAAGACATTGGTTCTATCCAAGACAAGGAATACATAGTTGGTGGGCTTTGGGCATTTCTCAATCATAAATCTTTCAAAACCTGATGCAATGGGTCCTGCAAATGTGAAAGTTAAATTACACTAACATTACCAGTGGTAGTTGGCTTCACCTCCTTCATCTATGCGTGATGTCATTCAGCTGAACATTTTTGCTTCTCTAGAAACACAGTAACAAGATAAGGAGTTTTACTTTGTTCATTTTTTGTTTGTATTTCTAATTTAAATGGTTGGTCTGAAGTGTGTGAAGTGGTCTGCTTTTTAAACATCGAATTTTGTGAAGGATTCATATTTGAAATGTGGGATTTTTTAGAGTCCACAAATGGACCCAGCCATTTTTTAAATTGATCCTATGCTGGAACTGTTTTCCTTATCCTGTAGAATGAAGTTTGCTTCCCTTCCAAATCTAGTTAATAGTTATTCAAGGTCAAGACAAGGTCAAAACAAAACTACCTTGATAGAACGAAACAATTTGTTCGACATGTGTTTTAAATTGAATGTTGTCTGTCCGCAGAGCAAAACATTGTTTAAAAATAAGACAGGATTCCAAGTTTTCACACTGAACCACCAACCTACACATATGGAACTGAAATATAACAATACAGAAATTCTAGAAAATACAGAGACTACATATATCAAAGTCACATTTGACAAAAGACTGTCATGGAAAATGAATGTAGAAAAGTCCATTATGAAAAGTCAATACAGATATTGATTATTCAAAAGACTATTGGGTACAAGGTGGGGCAGCAACAGAAACACTGCACAACATATAACATTTTTATTTAAAGCCAGTTCTTATGTATTGCTGTGACCGCTGATCACCTGTAGTTCTTCAGTCAATAAGAAGATCAAATTGGCCCCAAATCAAGCTTTAAGACAAATCTCAAGAATAATAAAGACTGCTTCTATCACAGCAATGCTAGATCTAACTAAATAAGTGCCACTGGAAGAAGAAATAAAATTGACAGTAACTCTAATGTTGATAAAAATTTGTTCGACTGTTTGATTCAGATTACTGAAGGAATTGTAGCATACAACAAACAAGAAAGTTAAATACTCAGGAAGGTCTGAAAATCAAGAATTTGAAAATCAAGAAAAAGGATAATCTCCTAGATAACCTAAAGCTTCTATAAGCTGCTGGCCCAACTGAGTTGCTGGCTGAAAATAGACAGCAGGACAGAACTCATATTCCTAGTGAAGAAGGGAACTACAAGTGATATAAAATCATTTGAAAAATTACCTTGGAGACTATTAATACAGAATGCATGTTATCATAGTTACATGTGTTTACAAATGGGTCAAATATGTCTTCAGATGCTAATGCTGGTGTCATTCCGATATGTTTTCATTCTGCCCTTCTCTAGGTCCAAACTCTACCAACATCAATGGGAAAGTTGAATCTATTAAAATTGCTACAAAACAATTAATGTTTTTGTTACAATTAGAAAAATTTAAAAATATGATCACTCTTGCAGATTCAATTGCTGCAATACAATCTGTGTCTACTAATAAAAACACAGATTCTGGAAGAGCAGAGAAATGTCGTAGAAACTTACAAATTCTGAGTAGAAATGGAAAGAAAATAGTTGTCTAGTGAGTATCTTCTTATTGCAATATATAGGGTGTCCCTAAAACATTGACCTCGGCTTTTATTCCTTAAATATTGATCTTAGACATATATAATAAATCGCAAAGTTGTGTAAAAAAAGGTATAGAATTTTATGAAATTGATTAAAAATTTCAAGGGAATTAAATTTTAAGAAATACAAAATTCAAATTTTTATACGGCCCCGTACAAAAACATTTCTAGTGAGTAAAATGTGCCCCATACACTAATAAGGTGATGTACAAAATTTCAGCATATTATCATAAAAAGTCCCAGCGATATAGAAAGAAAAAATTGCTGACTTAAGCCACTTTTCGATGCATCGACATGGGTTCTCAGAGGGGAAAAATCGTCGTCAGATCGCGTACGGCCCCATACAAAAACATTTCCAATGAGTAAAATGTGCCCCATACGTTAATAACAAAATGTTGAAATTTTATACATCACATCATAAAAAGTCCCAGAGATATGAAAAGACAAAAATGCTGACTTAAACCACTTTTCCATGCATCGACATGGGTTTTCAGAGGGGAAAACATGTTGGCAGATTGCGTCTCAGAGGTCATACACAAATTATGAAAGAAAACAATGATTATATAAATAAATAATAATTTTGCTATTTATTGGTACAAAAGTATCTACACTGTGTAGAAATAGTAGCTATACACAAAGATTACAAAGCTTGTTTTCAAAATGTTTGCCATCCATGCCAATACAGAGCTGCATTCGCCTGATAACAAGCTTATGATGCATTTCTGTGTTGCATCATTTGCACTCTTGCTGTAAACATTTACATTTTAATTAGTGATTAATTCCTCACCAACTTTGTTTAAACATATCTCTGGGACTTTTTATGATAAAATGCTGATATTTTGTACATCACCTTATTAGTGTATGGGCACATTTTGCTCATTGGAAATGTTTTTGTTCGGGGGCGGTATAAAAATTTAAATTTTGTATTTCTTCACATTTAATGCCCTGAAAATTTTTATCGATTTCATAAAATTCTGTACCTTTCTTTACGCAACTTTGTAATTTATTAACACTTTACAACAAAGTTGAAAAGTGTTTATGACTTTGTTCATTCTGTCTGTCTGTCTGTCCGTTAGCATGATAACTGCCGTAAAAATGACTTAATCAAAATGAAATTTTAGTATGTTGTTCAGACGGTCTGTAGAACCTATGGGAATATAAATGAATATCACCCAATTAGTTTTGGATTGAACCCGGGTCGAAAAAATGAAATACATTGAGCCCTATGGGACCTAATTTTTCAAACATTTTTTAAGCGGATTTAAAATTCACAAATTGCTTCGAAAATTTTAGGTAATATTCAAATTGTTCCATAAAATATATAAAAAAAAATTCAGCGAAATATATTCAGTAGTTTTTTGAATAAAAATTAAAATAATAATTACACCTCTTATATGAAATGATCACGTGACCATGATATGAAACGATCACATGACTCACTTCAAAATGATATATGGCATACATCTTGTTTCAAAATCGTGATTTTTTTAAGTTCTTTTTAATTCATATTGAGTGTTGTATCCGTCCTAAAACTACTTTATTTTTGCTTAAATTCTGTACATCTACATACTGAAACAACGCAATGACAATATATTTGAGTTTACATGCTCATCTAAATTTGATTATTTCTACAACTAAGCCTATTTTTCACCTATGTAAAATGTAAACAGCAAAATATGTAGAATGAGTTGTATTAGAATTCCTGTATTTTTTTAACACAAAATAATTTAGTCCATGGAGTCTGCATGGCTGATATGAATGAAATATTAATTGATTTCATAAAGAGAAGGATGATTTTTTTCTATGAAGTTTCAAGCATAGAGTTTAAATTTTTGTAGCTCCATGGTCTTAAACAAAATGTTTAAATAAAATAAATTATTATAGTATTGTGATGAATGAATTGAATGGGAGAAAGTTATGAATGAAATCCTGTTTTTATAGAGAGATCCAGGCATATTATTATTTCTATGACGTCATTTGAATTAATTTCAGTTGTTTTCGATAAAGTTTTCAAATATAATAAATTATTGTAGTATTATGATAATTCTAAAACTATTACCGAGGAATGTATGACATTTTAGAGATGTTTAAACCAGGCAATTTATATTTCAATGCCGTCATTTGAATGAAGTTCATTTTTTTCGATGAAGGTTTAAGTTTTCAAATATAATAAATTAATGCAGTATTGTGATAAGTTTCAAAATATTACCGAGGAATGTATTGCATTTTAGACTTGTTTAAATAAAATTGCACTGAAGTTGGAAAGTGTTTCATAATCAATGCTTTAAGCATGATTGATCTTTCTTGTTATATATGTCTAAGATCAATATTTAAGGAATAAAAGCTGAGGCCAATGTTTTTGGGACACCCTGTATATGGAAATGAATTGACAAGTTCCCTTGCTGAAAAAAAGTACAGATTGCCAATTATCTAAAGTAGGCATTCTCTACTCATTGATTATTAGAAATTGTAAAGAATGCTCTCAGGAAAAAATGCAATCTAGATTAGGTGAGGAAATTAAGGAAAAGATATGAGGAGAAAGCTTACTGCTAATATCTTCTCTGAGGGAGCACAGCAGTGTTCATTTTTTGACTAGTAATAATTGTTTGGCTGGTCATTTGCACTGAATTGGAATTTATCCTTGACCGGACTGCAAGCTTTGTAATGAATGTTCACTGATGAGTAGTGTGCACATTCATATTTGCAGTGCCTTAACTCAAAAAAACATTTTTGATAGATACTGGGAAGCAAGGAAGAAACTTAAGCTGCTTGATGGTGTTTGAATTCTTTGTGTGTTACTGAATTGTTTGTTTCATGTATTGTCCGCAGTTGTTATACTCACTTTATATGTTGTATTTCTAGTCAATAGCTTGTGATAATTACCACTGCGACAAAACAAAAATAAAATAAAACTATTGTTTCAAAACAAGAAATTTGCTCATTGAACATAAAACATCATGTCTAATGAAGATTTTCATGCTAATGTTCGATTTAAGTGTTTTAAAAAACAAATCTATCTGTGCATCTTGACAACAAAAATTTGTCATTTATTTTGTTTGATGAAACTTTTATTTCATCTGTTATGCCCACAACATCAAACACTTGTTTGAGAAACATTCTGTTTTGACCTGAGGACACATGGATTTAGCATTACAATTTTTCAAAATTTCATCACAAATTTAATATTAATACAATATAAATTCAATTACCTCTTTAAAACTTGCAGATTTTGAAATATCCTTATGCTGAAAAGTAAAATAAACATTTATTTCCATGTGAAAATATAAAATAAATTTTACATTTATATATATATATATATATATATAATAAAATAAGATATAAATAGGATACAAATGGAATAAAAAATCTGATGTGGGCAGCACATGACTTTCCCTGCAGACTTATATACACGCTCCCTTCATTTTAATTAAATTAATTTCACTTTTAATTCAATTTTCGTTCTCATTCGGTAACCGGACTTATTTTCAAAGGTGGCGTAGGGAAAATACGAAGAACTAAAATATCTCGAGAACGGCTAGTCCTAGTGAAATAGGGTTGGTCTTTTTCTTTTCTTCTCTACAAATTACGTTTCAAACAAGCATTTAATGGATATATTTGAGCATACGTAGTTCTTTAGTTTAGATTTTGACGATTTTTGCGAGCCATTTTGCAAAAAAAGGCAGGTTGTTTTTTTCTGAAGAATACCAAAATCTAATCAGCACCAGGGTGACCCACAAATGACTCATCTGCCGAATTTTGTGAAATTCGGTCCATTAGTTTTTTAGATAGCGTGGATACAAGCTTTTGCGGGCCATTTCGCAAAAATAGGCAGGTTCTTTTATCCCAAATCGTACCCAAAACTAATCAGCACCAGACTCGCCCACAAGTGACTAACCTACCAAATTTTGTGAAATTCGGTCCAGCAGTTTTTTAGTTAGTGGATAAAAAATCTGCACAGACAGACAGACACACAGACACTCACACAGACGTCACGCTAAAAATGGTTTTTTCGTATTCTAGAGGTCTCGAAACGTGTAGATCCGTTGAAAACTCAAGTTGTGATTTTCGACATGATTCTAATACTTTCCCTATACATTACCATGTATTGCAGGGAAAGTAAAAATCTGATGTGGGCAGCACATGACTTTCCCTGCAGACTTATATCCACGTTCTATTTATTTCAATTAAATGTAATTCACTTTTAATTTTCGTTCTCATTTGATAACTGGACTTATTTTCAAAGGTGGGGTGGAAAAATACGAAAAAAACTAATATATCTCGAGAACGGCTAGTCCTAGTGTAATGGGGTTGGTCTTATTCTTTTCTTCGTTAAAAATTACGCATTAAACAAGCATTTAATGGATATATGTGAGCATACGTAGCTTTTTAGTTTAGATTTTGGCAATTTTTGCGGGCCATTCTACAAAAAAAGGCAGGTTATTTTTTTCTGAATCGTACTAAAATCTAATCAGCACCAGGGTGACCTATACGTGACTCATCTACCGAATTTTGTGAAATTCGGTCCATTAGTTTTTCAGCTAGAGTGGATACAAGCTTTTGCGGGGCATTTCGCAAAAAAAGGCGGGTTCTTTTATTCCGAATCGTACCCAAAACTAATCAGCACCAGCCCCGCCCACAAGTGACTTACCTACAAAATTTTGTGAAATTCGGTCCATTAGTTTTTTAGTTGGAGTGGATACAAAATCTGCACAGACAGACAGACAGACAGACACACACACAGTCGTCACGTTAAAAATGGTATTTTCGTATTCTAGAGGTCTCGAAACGTGTAGATCCGTCGAAAACTCGAGTTGTGATTTTCGGCATGATTCCAATACTTTCCCTATACATTACCATGTATTGCAGGGAAAGTAAAAATCTGATGTGGGCAGCACATGACTTTCCCTGCAGACTTATATCCACGTTCTCTTTATTTTAATTAAATTTATTTCACTTTTATTCAATTTTCGTTCTCATTCGGTAACCGGGCTTATTTTCAAAGGTGGCGTAGGGAAAGTAGGAAAAACTAAAATATCTCGAGAACGGCTATTCCTAGTGTAATGGGGTTGGTCTTATTCTTTTCGTCGTTAAACATTACGTATTAAACGGGCATTTAATGGATATATCTGAGAATACCTAGTTCTTTAGTTTAGATTTTGAAGATTTTTGCGGGCCGTTTTGCAAAAAAAGGCAGGTTATTTTTTTCCGAATCGTACCAAAATCTAATCAGCACCAGAGTGACCTATACGTGACTCATCTACCGAGTTTTGTGAAATTCGGTCCATTAGTTTTTCAGCTAGAGTGGATACAAGCTTTTGCGGGCCATTTCGCAAAAAAAGGCGGGTTCTTTTATTCCGAATCGTACCCAAAAGTAATCAGCACCAGCCCCGGCCACAAGTGACTTACCTACCAAATTTTGTGAAATTCGGTCTATTAGTTTTTTAGTTACAGTGGATACAAAATCTGCACGGACAGACAGACAGACAGACAGACACACAGACAGACAGACAGACAGACAGACAGACACACAGACACACGCACAGACGTCACGCTAAAAATGGTTTTTTCGTATTCTAGAGGTCTCGAAACGTGTAGATCCGTCGAAAACTCGAGTTGTGATTTTTGGTATGATTCCAATACTTTCCCTATACATTACCATGTATTGCAGGGAAAGTAAAAATGGATGGGAAGGCTAACGGGCAATATGCTAAAAAAGCCTAAGGGGATTGTGACTCCTTAAATCCCTGGTTTCAGCACACTGCTAGACCGCGGCACACTCCCGGTATGTCAACAATTCCCGTAGCACTTCTCCAATATATGCACTTTGAAAGAATAGACCTTGATTTTCAAAGGAGTAAAGAAGAAATTGTACCTAATTCCCATAGAACGCTGTCATAATCCAAAGAACAATATGGAAGAAGAATTCATCCTTCCCCTTCGTTATTTTAAACCATCATAATCCATACCATGTTTCACATACTCTTATATCAAATCATTACAACATTCAGTTGTTTCTTCTTTCACAATGAGTGAAAGTAGTTATTATAAAATCGTGATTCAAATCTCTATTTCCTTTTGTTGCCAATTCATCATTACAAACTTCCATGATGTCATGTACTTGTGAATATTTATTTTTGTAATGATCATCTAGCTGACATTTTAAAAAAGCCTTAGGATACTTTTGTCGCAATGCTTCCCCTATTACAAACACATCTCTATCTATTCTTTCCTTTTCATTGTTGATGATTCGTTGATGTCTTTTTAGATGTTATATAATAACATTACGGAATATGTTATGATGTATATTGCTATACCAATGCGTCAGATAATTGTTCCTTATATCAACACATCTTTATATCCCCCCTTAGGCAATTATCTAGATGGGTTATCTGGTATGAATTATGACTGTTTAAAATAACGAAGGGGAAACATGAATTCTTCTTCCATATTGTTCTTTGGATTATGACAGCGTTCTATGGGAATTAGGTATAATTTCTACTTTACTTCTTTGAAAATCAAGGTCTATTCTTTCGAAGTGCATACATTGGAGAAGTGCTACGGGAATTGCTGCCATACCAGGAGTGTGTCGCGGCCTAGCAGCATGCTGAAACCGAGGATTTAAGGGGCCACAATCCCCCATTAGGCTTTTTTAGCATATTGCCTGTTAGCCTTCCCATCCATTTTTTATTCCATTTGTATTCTATTTATATCTTATTTTATTATATTTCGTATAATGAGGAAAATGCTGCATTGTGCATTAAATTTCATTTATATGATTTTTTAATCCCGATCTTTTAATCTTTTAATGTTTTATTACTTTTTATTATATATATATATATAAATAAAATAGGATGTTACTACGGAAATTCGCAAACAATTTGACATAAAACAAAAGTAACCAATATACAATACGCGCATAATGCAGCAAACAAGTACATGGATACATATTAGAAAGATATAATAATAAAAATCAATTCAAGTAAACGTTAAATATTAACATCACCATACAAGCAAAACCATGACTATAATGCCGATAATAGAAAAGATCAGCACTGGCCTAAATTCGAAGATTAAAAAGAATTAAATTAATCTTCAGGTCTGGGCTATTGCTAATCTTTTCTATTATCGGCATTATGGCCGTGGTTTTGCTTCTATGGGGATATTAATATTTCACGTTTACTTGAATTAATTATTTTATTATTACTTCTTTCTAATATATATATATATATTGAACTTTCAAACTATTATTATTATATATATATATATACATATATAATTGCAAATTAAAAATACTACAAAAATCTAATACAGAACAATTAAACAGGAGTTAGAGGAGTCTTACTCTTCTTCAAATATAGATAATAATTTACAATATTAGAACCATTTAAATTATTAATCCCATAATGCAAAGTTTTCTAAACTGTGTTTCACAGAACACTAACAATTGTGGTAAAATTAAAAGGTAAAATATTTCAATTTTTAATATTAAATTTGTTATGAAGTATAGTTGCTGTGATATTGCATCTCACATTAAAAAACATTATAAAAATTACAATTTTAGAAAATGTTGAATAAATAGGCATTTTATTGCAATTTCTTGAGATACTAGAAATTTTACTTTTCAACAGGGAGCATATTGAAAAAATAAAATAATTTTTACAAAATTTAACTAAATATTTTAATCAGTACAAGAATTCTATTAATTTCCAACAATATTAGTCCAAAGACAGGCTTAATTTATGTTACTATTTTTGCACTATATGCACAATTTAATGGATACCACCAGCCAGAGGGCAAGTAATCGGATAAATGTGGTATTTAAGAATTATGACCCTAACAGTGTTTTGGTGATCTCACGCTCAAGCCAAGTGGCCACATGTGGATAATAATGGGAGTTCCTCAGCTTCCAAACTCCAAACATAACAGTGCAAACTCTAAAAACTGTATAAAAATGATTAATTATTTTCTTTATGAAGATATTTTACTTAAGGTTTGACTGTGCAATTTAATTTGTATTCTTAGCAAGAAAAATAATCCAAAACTATCCATTTCCAACCATGTATTGTTTCAAACTATATCCATATGATGAAGTAGAACATTCATTTCTTTATAGTATGTTTTATTATTAATAAATATATTAGTAAAATATTAATTATATTTAAAGTGTGAATTCTAAAGTCATAGTCAATTGCTTAACACACAATTGAGTATTTTAATTTCTTTAGATATCCAGATATGTGAGCAGTGATCATTATAATACTTCAGTCTGAGGTAGCTACTAATATACATGGTACTATTGGACATGGCCTGTTTTCAGCTATATTTGCACAATATTAATATTTGTTATATGTAGAGAAATGTGCATGGTACTCATGTGTTGGACACACAAGTCTTTTTAATAAAACTGATATATTCTTAAAATTTTATTATTTTTATAACTCTCTTTATCTTTAAAAATAATTAGTAAGAAAGACATATATAAATATTTAGTTACAAATAAAATTATGTAATTATAATACACATTAAATTCTAATTTATACTAAGTTATTGGTTATAACATTTAAAAAAAAAACACCAGCTTTTATTTTATTAACAATATCTTTGAAAAATAGTTTTTGTAAATAAAAAGAATGAATTACTTAAAATTTACTCATTATGGATAGGTTGAGTAAATTTGAAATTATTTTCGTTAGAATTTAATAAGAATTAATTACATATGCAGATAGCCACGTTATTACCCAATACAATATCATAAATTTATTAACTAATAAATGAAATGATATTAAGCATCCATATATTAATAGGAATTTTTTGCTGAATATAGGATTTTTGCAAAGTTTATAATTTAAATTTGGACTATTTTAAATCAGGAGATTTCCTTTAAAAGCAGAATATTTTAATACTTGTCTGGAGATTTGTAAAAAATGTAAACCATTGGCAATTATAGATTAGTACTAAAAGAAGTCAGTCAAAAATCTCTCTAAAAACATATTTAATTTATAGCTACTGATTTTTCTCAACATTTTAGCAAAATGCAACTCAAATTATTTCCAGGAATTACACATTAACAAACATTATATTCAATGCAAGATAATAGAATTTTACAATAAATCCAATTTACATTATTCAAATGTATGATCAACAAAATTGTTGCACCATCTTGAAGAAATTTGTGCAAATTACAAAATTTTCTGAAAAGATTCCAAAAAAAAAAGTAATAATTAAGGAAACCTGATGCGAAGGAAATCCAGATCACTGTTTTATTTAAAAAACATTTGGGTTAGAAATAAGTACATTTACATAGTTTCTATAGGCTTAGGGTTTATGTTTACTTGCTTCAAAAAAGCTTGATTTCTTTTTTAAATGCTATAAGTCGACAAGTGACCCTCCAAAATTAGTGCTTTTTGTTTTGAAACTATCAAAAGCTTTTGAAAATGTATAAAAAATAGAAGAAAACATAGCAGGGATATATATGATTTTCTTCTATAAATATTACAGAAATGCAAAATTAAATATTTAAAAATAAAAAATTCCATCAATTGAACAGGAATGTTTTATTAGTTTACATATGTTTATAAAATAACATTTAGCAAAACATTAATATTTCTCCTCATTTGACTCACATTATTTATTATTTCTCATGTGTTTTAAACTCATAACTCTTTATGAATCACACTGACTTCCAAAAATCTAAATAAAACATAAACCCTGCAGACTACATAACTGGTAACATTATTAGACTGCTCCACTTCATATTTCTTCCAAAAGACTCCCAATTTTAAATAACTTTTGTTAAAATATTTTGTCTCCCAAAATATGACTGACAACATACTATTAATCTCATAGCACTATTTGTAACCCATATACCTTTTTACCATGTTTTAAATGTTCATTAGAATAAATGAAATATGTGACTATGATTTTTCTATGTGTCTAATGTATATTTCTATCTTAAATGCCATTAAAGCAGATATGAAGTAAAGTCTGATACATAGTATTTAAGCTTACATGAAGTATAAAAATATTTTTGTTATTTTAAGCAATAAACAAACCTGCTCATAGAGACGTTGCCACATAGATCGTGTTATGCCTTCCAAACACTCAGGTTTCTGAATATCAACAGCTGTTATAAATCTTTGGGCACTCAAAGATCCTTCCTTCATAATTAAGTCCATCAATTTCTAAATTTACATTACAAATTAATGGGTTACACAATTTCAATTATTGAAAGAAATTTATGCAATAATTTAATTTAGTAAGACATAAAACATGAAAACAAGAAGATATACAGAAAAAAAAAATAGTCTGAATAACAATATTTACAATATTTTACAGTATCTAAACATCTTATTTAGTGAGAAAACATGAAACATGAAAACAAGAAGACATAGAACATGAGAAGACAAAGCATGTAAAAAAAAAAAAAAGGCAAATTATGTAAAATATTTATAAAATATGATCATAAGATAATTCTGTGCAATTTTCAATTTGTCATATGGTATCTCACACAGGAAAAATCATTCAAACTGAACTCTTCAAATTAAATAAAAAAATAGTGAGTAACTAACTATTACTTATTATCAACTGATGTAAAACAACTCCTTTCACATATTTTGAATGGGAAAAGCTGGATGAGTACTGTATGTAATGATGGCATAAGGTACTGAAGGAAAAATTTCAACATCTTTTGGTTTTCTTTTTAGTGGGAGAGGGATTATATACTATTGATTGATTTATAGAATGCAATTTATTTCATCTGAATTGGACCACAAATGATGAAGTTATTGATGATGAAACATTTGCAGTCACTCGACTAGACAAGAGTGCAAGTCAGCACAAACAATTAAAGAATACTGGTGTATAATGCAGATGCTTTGAATAAGTGACAATACTTATTTTAAGAATGTTATGAATTTTTTCCCCTATCAGATCAGGAACAGTGTGTTCTGATTAAAGGACATAATACAACTGCAAAGTAGCCGGCAATGTAGCAGCTGAGCCAAGGTAGAACACCCAAGGAAAAATAAAATTCTACCATTTGGTATCAGCCATCAAAATGAAAACTCATAACTATAAATATTTCAGCTTAGCACATCAAAAAATCTGATGTGGGCAACACATGACTTTCCTTATATAATGCAATGAATTTACTACTTTTACAGTTAAAAAAATGTTATTCTTATAGTAGATACTTGTAGTTTTTCCAAAATATTGAATTTTCTTCAATTAGTCGTCATTTTCAGTGATTTAGCGTCATTTTTTATCAATTTGGCGAGATTTTTCTTAATTTGGCAACAATTAAAAATGTCGCCAAGTTGGCGACATTCCGCCAAAATTGTCGCCAAGCATTATGGACGGAGAAATAAGTTATTCTTACAGCAGACAAATGACTATTGGCTTTCAAATACAAACGTATTACCCAAAATATCTTTTTTCATGAATGGAACGAGCTAGATCCACGAGAATGATGTCACGTAATTTATCGCATGATGTTACATATGAAAAGTGAACATGTTTCTCAATAGGAAATATTTTTTTTTTATTTCATATAACTTTTTGATAATTTTTTTGAAAAATGTGCAATATCTCGAGAACGGTTCATGTTAGCGTTCTAAAATGTATGTCAATTGTTTTCTAATGAAAAATTACATAAGAAATGTCTATTTGCGTAACTTTATTAGTGACTTTGATTTTTTGACGATTTTTTCAAAATTTCACTCCAAAATTTAAGAGGGTTCTGAACATTCGATTGCATATAAAAACAATAAGGCTTCCAGTGTTTACGGATTGTGATTTTTGTACCAAATTTCGTTCGAATCGGTCCGTTCGTTCGTCGGTTATTGTCTCCACAGACCCCCCCCCCCCCACACACACACACAGACATCACTTCAAAAATGTTTGATTCGTGATCAGGGATGCTTGAAACGTGCTCTCCCGTCGAAAACTCGATTTCGAATTTTTGACCCCGTCAGAATACTTTCCTTATACATTATGTATATAAGGAAAGTAAAAACACATGTTAGGAAGGTAAAAGACTAATATGAAATCTTAAATAATAAAAGGCAATGTCTGTGTGTCTTATACACTATACGTTTTGCGACCGTGCATCGGAAAGCTACGAAATTTAGCAATTGGAGACCTGGGTGGGGGGGGAAGGTGACATGTGAAAACCGATTTTTAATATTTTAATTATTATTTTTGTTATTTAATGTTTTATGCGATTTCAACCGTTTTTTGCCCTTTTTTCTCCACGATCCAGACGTCGCAGAAAAAAAACAAATCATACCACCGGAAAGAGCAGACAATTGCAAGTAAAAATATATCAATTTCAAACCTCAATTTCGATTTCTAATATTTTTTAAAAAAAAAATTCACTTTTGGCTCAAAAAAAATAATTTTTGGTTTTCAAATTTTCGCATAGTAAAAAGTACTCATAATTTCGACTAATAATTTACATTTTTAAAAAACTCAAACATCTGGCTTTTTTACAAGCCCAATCTGGTCAAGAAATAATTAAAATTGGCCGCTGGATTGGAATTTTAAAGAAGTCATGATTTTAAAATTCATCCTGAAGGGCGAAAGAAGTTCCCATTGCCTGTTTCCCCTAAGCATGCGTTTCAATGGCACCGGTTTGTGTCTAGGTGGAGGTGACATCACGGTTCTGAATATGCACAGCGATGGGTGGGACAATAAAAAACCGAATTAGTGTTTGCTTTCCATTTCCCGCGCTTCTGGTTTTAAATGAATTAAGAGCTTAGCATATGTATTGTAGAAATTATTATATTTATATTTTAAATGATGGAACGATATGGATTTTTTAAAAGATTATTTTAAATGGATATTTTAATTTATGGATATTTTAATTTTATGGATATTTTAAATGATAGAACGATGGATATTTTAAATGATGGAACAATGGAATGAGGATGATGGAATTAAGAGCTTAGTATACGGTCATTTTAAATTGCAAATTAGAGCGCAGGAAGTTAGTAGTAGGCCAGGGTTCGATGGAGGTCCCTGTGGATGCCTCTCCACTGGGTTCCGGTCTAAAATTCGGTGAGTAAAAAGAAAGTTATAGAGATTGTCATGGAGGACATAGTAGCCCAGTGGTTAGCATGCGGGAATTGCACTCGGTAGGCCCGGGTTTGATTCCCACCACTGCCAAAACTGCTGCCGTGTTCACGCAGAGTACAATCAAGTTAAACATGTGGGTCCGTAAGTCCTTCAGAGTGGTTGGTGGTAGGGGAAGGAGGGTACGGTCCCTGCGGATGCCTCTCCCACTGGGTTCCGGTCTAAATTGGGTGAATAAAAAGAAAGTTATGGCGATTGTAGTGGAGGGCGCGGTAGCCCAGTGGTTAGCACGTGAGAATTGCATTCGGTAGACTCGGGTTCGATTCCCGCCACGTTCACGTGGAGTACGATCACATTAAACATATGGGTCCATAAGTCCATCCGAGATGTTTGTGGTAGGGGAAGGAGGGTACGGTACTTGTGGATGCCTCCCCCACTGGGTTCCGGTCTAAATTGGGTGAATAAAAAGAAAGTTATGGAGATTGTAGTGGAGGGTGCGGTAGCCCAGTGGTTAGCGCGTGGGAATTACATTCGGTAGACCCGGGTTCGATTCCCGCCACTGCCAAAACTGCTGCCGTGTTCACGCAGCGTACGATTAAGTTAAACATGTGGGTCCGTAAGTCCTTCAGAGTGGTTGGTGGTAGGGGAAGGAGGGTACGGTCCCTGTGGATGCCTCTCCCACTGGATTCCGGTCTAAATTGGGTGAATAAAAAGAAAGTTATGGAGATTGTCGCAGAGGGCGCGGTAGCTCAGTGGTTAACACGCGGGAATTGCACTCAGTGGGCCCGGGTTCGATTCCCGCCACTGCCAAAACTGCTGCCGTTTTCACGCAGAGATGGAACAATGGAACGATCAAATGAGGATGGTGGAATTAAGAGCTTAGTATACAGTCATTTTAAATTGTAAATTAGAGCGCAGGAAGTTAGCAGTAGGCCAGGGTTCGATGGAGGTCCCTGTGGATGCCTCTCCACTGGGTTCCGGTCTAAATTCGATGAGTAAAAAGCAAGTTATGGAGATTGTCGCGGAGGACGTAGTAGCCCAGTAGTTAGCATGCGGGAATTGCACTCGGTAGGCCCGGGTTCAATTCCCGCCACTGCCAAAACTGCTGCCATGTTCACGCGGAGTACGATCACGTTAAACATGTGTGTCCGTAAGTCCTTCCGAGAGGTTGGTGGTAGGGGAATGAGGGTACGGTCCCTGTGGATGCCTCTCCCACTGGGTTTCGGTCTAAATTGGGTGAATAAAAAGAAAGTTATGGAGATTGTAGTGTAGGGCGCGGTAGCCCAGTGGTTAGTGCGTGGGAATTGCATTCGGTAGACCCGGGTTCGATTCCTGCTACTACCAAAACTTCCGCCATGTTCACGTAGAGTATGATCACATTAAACATGTGGGTCCATAAGTCCTTCCGAGAGGTTGTTGGTAGGGGAAGAAGGGTACGGTACCTGTGGATGCCTCCCCCACTGGGTTCCGATCTAAATTGGGTGGCACTTCCTGGCCGTCCAAACAGTTACCTTGCACCTTTCTGGTAGGTCGCACCAGCGAGTTTGCCACGGTCAGAATTTGCCACGGTTAGAATTTTCAAGGGTAGCAAATAGGCTGGTCGCCAAAGACGGCTAGTTTAAAATAAAAGTGAAGAATTAATAAGAATCATAAAATCATTGAAATACTGAAAAATATATGAAAATGGTGAAACATTAGGAGGAAGAAATAGACAAACCCCTGCAAAGCAAGAAAGATAGCAAAATGTGGAAAATAGCAACTAAATAGGACTAAAATATGATGAAAGCATAAGCTGCATAAAAGTAGGGTCAATCTTATACAAAAACTAGGATAACTGTAGTAAATAACAAAATGAAGGAAATAAACTGTTTTGAGAAATAAATGAGAGAACTTGAGCAAAAAATATCGACTGTAAAATTACCAGTTAATATAAATATAATGAAACAAACGACAAAAATTAGGAAAACAGCTGTTTTCTGATTACTACATTAGCTACTTCATGAAGTATTTTATCAATTTCATCCACTAATTTTATCAAATAACTTCAAACAACACTCGATCAAAGTACTTTAAAACAAGAAAGATCAATCATGTATACAGCAATGATTATGAAACACTTTCAAACTCTAATTTTATTTAAACATTTCTAAAATGCGATACATTTAGTGGTAATATTTTTAAAGATATCACAATACGGCAACAATTAATTATATTTGAATATTTAAAACCTCATCGAAAAAAACCCCAACTTGATACAAATTATGTCATCGAAATATAAATTACCTGGCTCTTTGTATAAAAGCAGTAAATATTTCATTCATACATTTTTATTTCATTCATCACAGTATCACAATAATTTATTCTACTTAAAACCATGGAGGTAAAAATAATTTAACTCTATGGATAAAACTTCATTGAAAAAGTCTGACATTAAATCTTCTGGGTCTCTATGTAAAATCAATGAGTATTTCATGCATATCATCTATATTGCAGACTCAAGAACAAAATAATTTTGCGTTAAAGAAATTCAGCAATTCTTATACAACTCATCTTACAGCCTAATCTGTTTATATTCATTTTCCATACGTGAAAATTAGGTTTCATTGCAGAAATAATCCAAGTTTCATGATCATTTAAACTCAAATATATTGCAATTATGTTGTTTCAGAATATAGATGCACAGAAATTAAGCAAAAATAATTTTTTTTTATATATTTTATGGGATAATTTGAATAATTCCTAAAACTTATGAAGCAATTTGTAAATTTTAAATTCGCCTAAAAAAATGTTTGAAAAATTAGGTCCCATAAGGTTCAATGTATTTCAATTTTTCAACCCCGGTTCAATCCAAAACTAATTGGGTGATATTATTCATTTATATTCCCATAGGTCCCACAGACCGTCTGAACAACATACTAAAACTTCATTTTGATAGTCATTTTTACGGCAGTTATCATGCTACAGGCCAGACAGACAGAATGTACAGTCATAAACACTTTTCAACTATGTTGTAAAGTGTTAATTAAAAGTGAAAGGTCTTATGTGAGTATTATCAAGAAACTTGTCAAAACAGTATTTGAGAAAATTAAATTTTAAAATGGGCAAATATTAAATTTATTTTTAGGATACAGGCTTTAGGATAGTTAGCCATTTAAGATACAATGGTATTTGAGCTTAAATGCTCATACAACTGCATATATTTACTTCTAAAAACAAATCTTTGAGCAACATGATTTAAGTGTTTTGATTATTTTTTTGCACTATTACCACTTAATTTGAATATTCCAAATTTTTTATTTTACCCTTGGTCTCAAAGTTGAGATGGATCGAATAACACCAAAGTGATTCTCACTATAGCGGAAG
The DNA here is from genome assembly GCA_951213105.1 of Amaurobius ferox. Classification (NCBI taxonomy): domain Eukaryota; kingdom Metazoa; phylum Arthropoda; class Arachnida; order Araneae; family Amaurobiidae; genus Amaurobius; species Amaurobius ferox. The sequence goes on from OX578153.1 coordinate 85,569,503, forward strand.
TGCTCAATTTTGATACATCAGTCAATCAGTTCAGTATATATATTATATAGGTAGGAATCAATGCAGAAATTATATTTTCGATGAATACACTAAAATCTATTGAACTGCAAGTCGCAGCTCAAATTTGAGCACATCCCCATAAATAAAATCGAAAACTATATAGACAAATGACATTAAATTAAAAAAAAATTAATCAAGGCTATTTCAAGGTCACGTTGAAATGTTTCACCCCATTGGCATTAATATAAAATTATGTTTTGAGACCTTATAACTCTGATAAAAAATCAACTTTGATATGTGGTTGTAAAGCTGTTACAGATTTTGAGTTAATATGATTTTGAGTTAATTTTGAGTTAATAAATATAGGTCAGTCACCATGCCGGGAAACCTTCATGAAGTAGCAGCACAAAACACTTTTCAAAATGGTGCACATGAAGTCAATGAGCGAGTATTCAAGAGTACTTATATAATAGTGCAAGCACCAATCTGTATCTCATATAAAATGCATTGACAAGGATTTTAATAGTTAAATTTAATTTTCATCTTAATTTTTAATTATCATAAACAAAAGTTAGAACAAATCATGATTTAAAATCGATTGATCCGTGGAGTCCCCTTACTTCCATGAATTGATCTCTCATGCCACATATTTGTAGCATGAATTAAGATATAATTTTATTTAACTTATTATTAAATGGCATTGTCAGCGATTATAATGTTTTATTTAAATTTTATTTTTATAAACAAAAAGCATGGTGATATTTTCTACTTATGTTTTTATAAATTTTAATTCAGACTAGAATGAATTACTCAGCATTGCTAGGGTTGCAAATAAGCACCCATTACTTAAATAATACATGTCCTAAACCACCATCAAATTCCCACACACACAATATGCAAAGAAATCCTTACTTCAGGAGGATCTTTTAGAGAGGATCCTTCCTTTAGGGGAGACAGGCTTTAAGTGCAAGTGCAGTTGCCTACAACCGACCATAGATGGGAGAAAAATTATATGCATAGGATCATTCACTTAAAAAATTACAGAGAATTAAATTAAGTATTATTTAAAATAGATTTGTTTTTGTTAAAATGTGAAGATATACACACAACTTTATGCCGAATTATAGAATTGTGCTAATATTACTTATTTTGAATCACCGAAAGACGTATCAAATAACCTAAAAAATGCAAATTTCGATGTATTAAAAAATATAAGTAAATAAGAAAGAACTGACCTAAAGATTTGATTCAAACATTGTTGGAAAGAACATTCTTCAATATTTCCAATGGTACCAAGATGGGAACTCTGGGATAACATTTTTGGTCTCAAAGGAACCAATTTTTGTGAAAATTGCACAAAATCATGCCATAATATGAAATAACTAAAAACCTGATTCAAATTTTAAAAAAAAAATATCTCACCAAGTTGCACCTTTTTGAGTACCTAAAATATCTGAGTTTCTAAAGAACCTGCATACCAAATTTTATGGCTGTACAATGCTTAGATTTTCAACAACAAACCCCACACACGTATTTTCTTTTATTACGTAAGTTACCACATAACTCTGAGTATTATGTTTATTTTGTTAACATGTTTAACATTAAAAATATTTCTTGATTCTATTGTAATGATTATACGGGCATATGCTGTGAATAAACCATTTTTTAATATTATTCCTAGGGCAGTATGTCCATGAGTCTCACTAGTATGTGTAATTAATGGAAACTAAAAAATGTAACACTCATGATACATTTCCAGAACAGACCCTTGCAGCTTAATATTTAAATCTGCTGTTTTTTTTTTTGTTGTTATTTTCTATCACTGTATATTAGATAATTCCATGTATGTATTGCCACATTTATTTTTTTTAAAATGAAGTTTTTATTGAACAACAGTCAAAAATACAGCTTTCTTGCCAAGATTTTGTTTAGTGTTGATTCCTAATATAGTTGAAAATTTGAAACATAAAAGAGAAAATAATTACAAGTTACAATAAAATGAGTAATAAAGCATTCCTATTTGAATAAGCATGAAAAATAATTAACATACCTACAATAGCAAGAACAGTGATTAGACAAATTTTTATACTGACTTATGTCTGATTCAGGGAAGTACAAAAAATTGTATGAAATGGGATATTTTATTTCTGGAAATTGTTTCCTAATGCACAAAATAAACATTGAATACAATTAAAAGCAAATGTCTGAAATTAAACAATACTATAAAAAATTGCAATAGTGATACTTTCACGAAAGTACTTTAAATTAAAAAAAAGTTAAGCCTTTTTCTTGGTTACATTGTTTTATTATTTTGAATATAACCAAAAAACTATCCTGAAAAGTTCAATAAAATAATTTAGTTTTTATCCTTAAATATTATAGAATTAAAAAAAACATTCTTACATCAGGTAGAAAGAGTGGTACTTGAAAATATTTTTGCAGTCTTCTCAAATCTTGTGCCATATAAATTCCTTTATTAGGAACAACAGCAGGTGGAGAATTTCCTATTTTAATATAAAAATATATTTATATAATTAACATTATTTCAAATAAATATTAATTACAATATATTTAAAGTATCTTAAAAGTTAAATAAACATTTCCAATAAAATTATCAAATTCTTCAGTTTTGAACTTTGGAATTTTAACTTAAAAATTCAATTCATTTCAGATATTAGATTTAAATTTAACTCATTTCATGTTTAGATATTATCTGGAAAATCATTTTCCAAAATTATCGGATTAACAGGCAGACAAAAATATGGTTGTCTTCGGCTTTGTTTCCATGAAAAGAATGGCGAAAAGTAAAATTAGAAAATTAAATGCTATCTCTAAATATTTTTGTGCAATCAAAGAGATTTTCAAGCACAACACTTGGTGGCAAAATAATTTTCAATAAAAAAAAAAAAAAAAAAATTATATCGTTAAAATGTATGATGTTAGAATTTTATATTTTATCATTCAGTCCCTGTTGCATTGACCATTTGAAAGGTTCACTATACGATGATGGCATCTTCATTTCTTGAGAGAATCGTCTGCTAGAATACATTAATTTGAAAACGGCAAAATTTTGGCTTTAAATATTCATAACTTATAAACTAATTTGAGTTTTAAAAAATCTTTTCGAGGTGCATTTTTGCATGAGTACAGGTACCATAAATACTTAACTGAATTTCTGGCAGACAAGATTTAAAATAGTAAATAAATATTTGATTAAAAAAATTATTATAATTAAATATTAATCCATTAATAACTTTTCTTAAACTTTTAAGCAGTACACAATCCCAAGCTGCACATATTGATGCATACATTTTACTACAGTAGGGATAATTATATAATTAACCAATGATCATAAATTTAAAATAAAAAATCTGATGTGGGCAACACATGACTTTCCTTATATAATGCTATGAATTTACTACTTTTACAGTTAAAAAAAATGTTATTCTTATAGTAGATACTTATATTCTTTCCAAGATATTGAATTTTCTTCAATTAGTCCTCATTTTCATTGATTTAGCGTCATTTTTATCTATTTGGCGAGATTTTCATTAATTCGGCAACATTTAAAAATGTCGCCAAGTTGGAGACATTTCACTAGATTCGTTGCCAAAATCTCGCCAAGCGTTATGGATGGAGAAATAAGTTATTCTTACAGCAGATAAATGACTATTGGCATTCAAATACAAAAGTATTACTGAAAGTATCTTTTCTCGTGAATAGAACAAGTTAGATCCATGAGAATGATGTTACCAAATTTATCGCATGATATTACATATGAAAAGTAAATATGTTTTTCAACAGTTAATATATTTTTTAATTTATGGGATTTTTTTTGATAAATGTATTTGAAAAATGTGCAATATCTTGAGAACAGTTCTTGCTAGAGTTCTAAAGTTTATGTCAATAGTTTTCTAAGAAAAAACTACATAAGAAATGTCTATTTGTGCAACTTTATTAAATGTTTTGATTTTTTGATGATTTTTACAAAATTTCACTCGAAAATTTCAGGGGGGGGGGGGGGGTCTGTACTTTCGATTGTGCTTTAAAGCAATAGGCTTCCAGTATTCATGAATTGCGATTTTTGTACCAAATTTCATTTGAATCACTCTATTAGTTCGTGAGATATCGTCTCCACAGACTCACTGACACACACACATGCTTTCACACACACACACAAACACATACTTTCACACATGCACACACACACACACAGACATCACCTAAAAAATGTTCGATGTGTGATCAGGGATGCTTGAAATGTGCTCTCCCGTTGAAAACTCGATTTGGAATTTTCGATCCAGCCACAATACTTTCCTTTATACATTATGTATATAAGGAAAGTAAAAAGTAAATTGAAAAGAAATAATATGTTTATATAGTTAGAGCAGATACAGTTCAAATATGGAAATTGTATTTGAATTAGAACCAATTGTAAGAAGCAATTTTCTGGAAACATATAACAATCAAGATTGATTTTATTCATTAGCTTTCAATTGTATGTAGAATAGGATTTAAAAATAAAAATCGTAAAACAGTTTACAAATACTCATTTTGAAAACTGTTGCAATGAGTGAAATTTTATATAGACACATAAATAAAGAATATAGGAAAGAAATATATATACTAGGAGTGGCGACACGTCACAATTTCAAAACACTAATTATTAACAAATGACAAATCTCAAACAGATCCAAAAGTCATTTTACTATACAATCATCCTACAGATGTAAATACAGCCAAAGCACTTTTGAACATCTTCCATGTTCATCCTCAGTGGCAATACAATTAGAAATAGATGCCAACTTACTTAAATACAATTCAATACTGTCAAGTAAAATTTTAATATCATGAAATTGTTAGCCGCATAAAATAGTGGATTATAAATCAGATTTAAATTATAATTTATACAAAGTTCCAAGATAAATACTTCAAAAAACTGTTTAAAATATAATAAGTATTTCAGAAAATAATTATAAATTAATGTAACTATGCAGAGGTTTAACATGCAGGGAATCGAGAACGTGTGGCCAGGCATAACTTAAGACCTGAACAGGGTCAAAATTACAAAGGGAAGAATGATATAAGTAAATAAAACGGGATTCAATGATGAATTAATAACAAATACCTAATCAATAACAAATACCTATAACAATGTTAACCAAAATACACAATATTTACATTACCAAAAAATAAGTTCTTTTTCTGCAGATCTCACCTGAGCTTTTCATAACTCCCCCTAACAGCATCGGCTTTAATTTCAAGTCTATGTTCCATATAGGCTTATAACGATTCAGAACCTAAAGAAATATAACATTCATGTAAAAAGAAAAACTGTGTATTTTTTAAAATTAAAAAAACAAAAACACATTTCCCTTTAAGGGAATTAATCACAAGGTAGAATACAAGATAAAAGCACAATACACTTTGATAAAAATAGGATATGCATTAAAAAGTGTTTTAAACATAAAAGAAAACTGTTATTGCACCTCAAAAGCCAAATAAGAATAAGGGGATATTATATCATAGAAAAATTCAATAACTATAGGTATTTTTGACATTTTTCACAGAAATGTATCTGTAATATTATTACTTCCTTTTGGACTAAAAATAAATTTGTTGACACGGTTTTTTAATAGATAGAAGTTACAGTTAAGTCTTACAAAAAAATAATTCATAATAAAAATATTAAAAGATCTGTAGAATATTAGCTTTTGAATGTCAGGTTTAAATGATTGAAGTTTGTGTAACGAATTATTAGAAGGTAAATTTATAAAATAATTAGAAAATAGGAACATTCAGAAAATCATGTACAAACTACAAAAGAAATGCAGGCCCATGTTTACACGCCATCTAACGGTTGACCAGGAAGTACTATGTTAGCATGAAACAGGTTGGACTTCGCAATTGCTGTAAACATGCACACTTTGTTTGTACTATTTGCTATTAACTTTGTTTGTCCTGATTTTATTGAATTAAGCCATTCAATCCATTTAAATTAATCTTTTATTAACTAAACTTTTTAACTTCAGCTTAATTTAATCTTTCTTTTTATATTGTTTTTTACTTTATTTCCAAACATAATTAAATGGAAGCTATGTTACTGCAATGGAATATATAATAGCTACTAAATAAAGTCATTTTAGCATATAAAGTAAACTAAGGCAGAGTGCATAGAATTACTTATTTTTGACGGCATTTTATGAGTACGCAAGAAATCTTCTTCTCCCACTTATTTCTTCGCTTCGTAAAATCTTGCAAACAACATTAGAGCTTCTAACAATTCCTGTTTATCTCTATGAAACAGTGATTTTTAAACTTTTTGGTCGTGGAATATATTGATTTACATTTTCATGGACTTTTCTATAGATTTACCTTCTCCACCAAACTCTAATTTTTCTTTGAAAAATTGCAGTCGTAAGTCGACTATGCCATGAATAATCTAAACTGATATACTTCAAATAATACAAGAGAATAAACAAGAAAACATATATGAACAATTGAAATCATAGTAAAGGAATGCTGCTAAAACACTGAAACAAACATTTTATTTTAGAGTAACTCTAAACTTATCCTAATCCAACGCAATCTTTAACTTTTTCCATTTTAGCGCAATTTCAAACATTGTCTCATCTTTATATCGCAGTCAATTTTACCCTATTTAGGGATATTTGCTTTAAAATTTTAAATTTCATAAACATTTTATAAACCTTTTGTTTTAAATATGTTTGAACGAGTAATATGCTGCATTTTAAGAATATATTTAAATTACAGCATTATATATTTTAAAACATATATATTTTAAATAGATCCGACAAATTAGTACCAGTATCAACTATGTATCAAGCCACAAGCGTATAGAAGGAGGTACAAAACCACCCCTTGGAAAATTGTTACTTTAAGTCATTCCTTATAGAATAATTTAATAATATTATAAACCACTTTTTATCGTTAAAATCAATCAATTTTCGTTGCGTTAAAAAAATAATACTGTCTAGAATTGAAATAATTATCCTCATGTGAGTAATATCGCCTAAAAAAACATTAAAAAGTTTTAAAAAATCACAACTCGAGTTTTCGACGAATCTACACGTTTCGGGACCTCTAGAATACGATAAAACCATTTTTAGCGTGACGTTTGTGTGTGTGTGACTCTCTGTGCAGATCCTGTATCCACTCTAACTAAACAACTAATGGACCGAATTTCATAAAATTTGGTAGGTAAATCACTTGTGGGCGAATCTGGTGCTGATTAGTCTTGGGTACGATTCGGGATAAAAGAATCCGCCTTGTTTTGCGAAATGGTCCTCAAAAATTGCCTGTATCCACTCTATCTGAAAAACTAATGGACCGAATTTCACAAAATTCAGTAGATAAGCCGCTTGTGGGTCATCCTGGTGCTGATTAGATTTTGGTACGATTCGAAAAAAAATAACCTGCTGTTTTTGCGAAATGGTCGCAAAAGTCGTCAAAATCTAAAATTAGAAACTACGTATGTTCAAATATGTCCATTAAATGCATGTTTTTTACGTAATTTTTAACGATGAAAAGAATAAGACCAACCCCTTTACACTAGGACCAGCTGTTCTCGGGATATTTTTTTTTTTTTTTTGTATTTTCTCTAATTCACCTTTGAAATAAGTCCAGTTACCAAATGAGAACGAATATTGAATTAAAAGTGAATTAAATTTAATTAAAATAAAGAGAATGTGAATATAAGTCTGCAGGGAAAGTCATGTGCTGCCCACATAAGATTTTTTTAATTATATAGGAAATTATTCAATAGATAAAAGAAATTAAAAATAGTTTTTTTTTAAAGCTTTGAAGGTAATCACCTCCCTCCCCTTATGAAAACGAATGTAACAAGAAACAAATGATCTATATAGATCATTTGTTTCTTGTTACATTTATTTGTTACATTGAAATGATATCATTTCGAAATACTGTTTTCATTTCCTATAAAAAAATATCAAAAGAAAAATATAGAAACATTAATGTACGAGGTGCAAAAGTGGTTAGCCGAAGAAGCTCAATGACATTTAGTTGAGCTTCATTAAATTTTAAGCAAAACATCAGATGTATGAAAATTTATTCAGGTGAAATAGTTTAGTAAAAGTAAAATAATAGAAATAGTTAAATAACTTAGTCGTCCTAAAAGTATAGTTTCAAAATTAGTTTGATTTTCAAACTGGTATCAAAGGTGAAATTTATCATTTTGCATTCGCTAAATATATATGTTATATAGGGGAAAGAAAACATACTCTTTTTCCCTCCATTAAAAAAAAAAAAAAAATTGGTTCTCATCAAATGTCCATTTGTTTAACACACCATGCTTCACCAAAATACCGTTTAATCATAGTTCTTCAAATCAGAAGAAACGCTGAGGGCATTCAAATGAAGAAATCTTATTGATGTGGAAATGTGCAGTATATGTCCCAATCACATAGATAGATAGATATACCTTAAATATTCCACTATTTTACTTGCTTATATAAGTGATGCCAACTAGAATGTTCTCATTTGATACGGAATAGTTGATGAGAGCAATAACATATTTTATTTGTTATTCTATGAAGTCTTATTAAAATAAAAATGAGATGGTTACGAAGTATTCTCTGGAATCGTGGGTGTATTCTCAAGATGGAATGAATCCACATTTCTGGTTAACTAACACGTTTATTCACAAACACAGCGTAAACAGGATAAATATACAGCAAATAGCTCGATAACTATCTCACAAAATAACTAAACAACAGTCAGGTATAATAAAAGAGCAATTAAATGCTATAATGTCGATACTATTATCAAAACATTGAGGTACTTTACAATTCAATGTACCTTGTATTACGTCAACTGCCCCCCAAATGAGCGATGACTCCTTTTATATTCTCTCAGTAAAACCTTCCAGAAGGAGCTCGTATTTCATAGCATATTCGTTACTTCGAGAGGGTTCTCGAACATTCAAAATGTCGCCAAATTGGTGATGAATCATCAAACTGGCAACCCTGAACCCAAAGTCCTGATATGGCAACCCTAGATTCATATCACAGGAATGGGGGCCGGTACGTTTCTCCCATCTAGCTAGCTCTCAAAAGAGCGTCTTCCATTAGGCATTTTTCATGTTCGTAACAATATGGAAATTGTGAATTTAAATGATTTCCAAGTCTCTTATTTTAAAATTTTTTTTGAACAAATTTGTAAAAGAAAAATGCAAATTTATTCATGATATTCAGTTTTCATACAAAAAATTCTTATAAATTTTATATCTTCATAATTATTTTTGGATCTTTGGGGGACCGATTTAACAGGAGGCCCGAAGTAAATTTGCCACTAATCGTAAAAAAAAATTTCAAAAAGAAAATGGACTAACTAGCATTTCATTCAACTTTACAGGAGGTGCAAACACACGAGGAAGGTTTAAAAGAAAATTATTTCACTGTATAAAAAGTGCTGAAAATAAATATATTCTTTGTCCAATGAGCAAATAAATGAATTGTTAGTTATGGGACGTAGAGTCTGCTTGGACAATTTTTTTTTTTCGGTTCGTATTCGTGAAGCATCCTAACTTTGTTCTAAATTTGTTATAGTTACGTAATTTCAGTAAAATGGTGGTTACGTAGACTTGCTGACCGACCAACCTCGTGGACGAAATGCAAGAAAAAAAAAACGTACCTTTGAAATTGTATAGATTTTCCATTTGACCGAAAGGTGGTGCCATGATCCGATATTATTACTTCCTTTCAGCTTGGAAATATATTTTTTTCTTTTAATTTCCACTGCACAACGTCGTCTTTGCATTCGGTGTAGAAAGAAATTTCAGGAACGAATTGGTCGGGATCTATAAATATCTTTCGCTTTCAATCTAGAAAAGTCGAGGGATTTTCTTTAAATCCAACCACGAAAGAATTCTCATGATGACAAATGCTTGTTGAATTAGTGATATTTCCCCCTAGGGGAACTTTTTAAATTCAAAAACGAAAAAAATCTAATCATTTTTATAGACGTAAAGTTAGAACATTTTCCCCGACGAAAGAAGCGATTTAAGTGTTCCTACAAAATAAAAAACAAATTTAAATAGAAAGTTATGAAAAATTTAATAAACATGCATAACGAAATTTATTTATGAATCGCACAAATTTTCCCGGATGAAAATGAAAAAATACTCTAATGAAGAGGAGGAGGCTCAAGACCCTCCCTATAGCACAGCTCCTGCTAATGAAGATGAACTAACTAGTGGTATTCCAATGCAATTTTGACCAGAAGATTTGTAATGCCAGAAATGTAAAGTAATAAATATTTGGAAGGATTAAAAAATAATGGAACCAGGAATGCGGGCGGATTATCCCCACGCTAAGCAGATGGGCGATAATATACAGGTGGCCCCATATCTTACATACCACGCCCATGTTTACATACCACGCTAAGCCGTTTGGCGGCAACCGAGACGGCGACGCCATGTCTACGGATTAGCCCTCAGCTCTACCTTTCAGCACGTGGACCGCCGACCGAAAAAGGGATATAAGTGAGAGTTGCTCGAAGTGGGAGTCAGAATTGGTCAAGGCAGGCTGTTGGAGTTAGACTAGTCAAGAAGAAGCGACGGTAGCAGAGTTAAGAGTTGTGTGTGCGTCTCTGATATAGGAATTCGAAGGAGAGCTCATGTTCATCTGGTATTGCAAGGGTAAAGTGTGACAAAGCATCGGTGTTATCCAAGTTATATGAAAGAAGATCAGGTACCGTACAATTAAACTATATGAGGATGACCTCTTTGTCTAAATTTGTGTTTTTAAGGAAAAGCTAATTAATGCATCCCACCACGTGCTCCAACCAAATATCAATTCATCTGGCATTACACCCCCCGAACTACCATTGAGATGTATTCCACTATTGTGATATTTATTTAATTTGTAAAACTAAAGAGTGTAAATTGAGTATGTGATAAATAAATGTTTGTTCCTTTACTATTAACCTTAATTTTTAGTTTGTTAACTTAGTATCCCGTTAAGCACAGAAATAGGTGGGTTTTGCGGCCACCAACGCAATGTACACAGCAGTAAGTTTTAGAACAGATTACATGTATAATTAATATACTAATAAATAATTAGTTTTAATGTAAAATGCATTTTTGACAATATTAATTTTAATCAACAAAATTAATAATCGGCACAAGATTCACACAGAAAATTCAATTTTAGTTCAGATATGCTCAAAGCAGATTAATCTGTTACAAACTCAAATTTACTACTCCGTAACAAAAATTTTCTCGTATGCATTAGACTATGTATATTGATAAATTAAAAATTTGTTTAAGAGAAAATTTCGCATGTTTTTTTAACTCTGCCATGCTGCAATTCAGCAATAACTACGGTAACAATATTTTGTAATGGATGTTTTCAGATATGCGGTTGGATTTTACAGCTTTAAGTGACCGAAGGTCAGTTAAAAAAATAAATATTTTGCCTGGTTATTTAAGAGTGTAACAAATATATGTCGAATTTGAAAATTCTTGTTATTTTACATCACATGATCCCGATAATGACTATGCCTCATGAATTTTAAATAACTTTAATAACTTTTTTAAATAGTATCGCATTAAAATGAAAGAGTAATTTATATAGCAATTTATTTTATGATTTTTCTGCAAGTTGCTTTGTAAAATATTTTAAACATATTTTATTTATTCAATGAAATTATTATCGAAATATTATAAAACTAATAAACTTACTCATAGAAGATGATATCAATCGGTTACGAATCACATCCAAGATATAATCTTGAGGATCATCTTTAGTTAAATTGCGTTTCTGTGTCTCTAACACGTTCTGCCACCTTGTATTGCAACTTTTATATTAATAGCCATAAGAAGAAAAAATCTAATGTGAGTAGCACACGCCTTTCCACACAAATTCAAATTCATTTTCTTATTTTTACTTTCCCTGCAATGCATGGTAATGTATAGGGAAAGTATTGGAATCTTGCCGTAAATCGCAACTCGAGTTTTCGACGGATCTACGCGCTTCGAGACCTCTAGAATACGAAAAAACTATTTTTAGCTTGACGTCTGTGTTTGTGTCTGTGTGTCTGTCTGTGTGTCTGTCTATCTGTGTGTCTGTCTGTCTGTCTGTCTGTGAAGATTTTGTATCCACTCTAACTAAAACAAACTAATTGACCGAATTTCATAAAATTTGGTAGGTAAATCACTTGTGGGCGAATCTGGTGCTGATTAGTTTTGGGTACGATTCGGAATAAAAGAACCCGCCTTTTTTTGCGAAATGGCCCGCAAAAGCCTGTATCTAATCTAGCTGAAAAACTAATGGACCGAATTTCACAAAATTCGGTAGATATGTCTTTCCTCTGGTGCTGATTAGATGTTGGTACGATTCGAAAAAAAAAAATAACCTGCCTTTTTTGCAAAATGGCCCGCAAAAATCGACAAAATCTAAAATAAAAAACTACGTATGCACAAATATATCTATTAAATGCTTGTTTTATACGCAATTTTTAACGATGAAAGGAATAAGACCAACCCCATTGCACTAGGGCTAGCCGTTCTCGAGATATTTTAGTTTTTTCGTATTTACACCACCCCACCTTTGAAAATAAGTCCAGTTACCAAATGAGAAAGAAAATTTAATAAAAAGTGAATTAAATTTAATTAAAATTACGATAACGTGGATATAAGTCTGTAGGGAAAACCATGTGCTGCCCACATCAGATTTTTTTATTTCATGGTGCATTAAATTCAGTTTAATTGTAGAAAATAGCATAGATACTTACCTGATATTATATCCAATTTGCAGTTTTAATGCATGTTCGTTTCATTTGGAAACTTATATAGTATTCAGCTTTTCAAAATAAAAAATCAGATGTCAGATGTGGATAGCACACGACATTCCCTGCAGACTTATATTCACGTTTTCTTTATTTTATTTTATTTAATTCACCTTTAATTCAATTTTCCTTTTCATTTGGTAACTGGACTTATTTTCAACAGGTGCCGTAGCGAAAATACGAAAATACCGAACTATCTTGACAACGGCTAGTCCTAGTGCAATGGGGTTGGTTTTATTATTTTTATCGTTAAAAATTACGTATAAAACAAGCATTTAATTGATATATTTGAGTATACTTAGTCTTTTATTTTAGAATTTGACGATTTTTGTGGGCCATTTCGCAAGAAGAGGCAGGTTATTTTTTTCCGAATCGCATCAAAATCTAATCAGCACCAGGGTAACCTACAGCTGATTTATCTACCACATTTTGTAAAATTTGATCTAATAGTTTTTAAGCTAGAGTGGATACAGACAATTTTTGAAGGCCATTTCGCAAAAAAAAAAAAAAAAAAAAAAAACATGTTCTTTTATACCGAATCGTACCAAAAATTAATCAGCACCAGGGTCACACACAAGTGACTTATCTACCAAATATTATGAAATTTGGTTTTGAGTTAGAGTGGATACATACATTTCACATAGACAGACAGACACACAGACAGACATCAGGCTAAAAATAGTTTTTTCGTATTCCAGAGGGGTCCGAAACGTGTAGATCCGTCGAAAGTTTGAGTTGCGATTTTCGGCATGATTCGTTTGGTAACTGGACCTACCAAATACCTTCTCTGGAATACCTTCTCTATACATTACCATGTATCGAAGGGAAAGTACGATTACGATTTTTGTGGGCCATTTCGAAAGAAGAGGCAGGTTATTTTTTTCCGAATCGCATCAAAATCTAATCAGCACCAGGGTAACCTACAGCTGACTTATCTACCACATTTTGTAAAATTTGATCTAATAGTTTTTCAGCTAGAGTGGATACAGACAATTTTTGCGGGCCATTTCGCAAAAAAAAAAAAAAAAAGCATGTTCTTTTATACCGAATCGTACCAAAAATTAATCAGCACCAGGGTCACACACAAGTGACTTATCTACCAAATATTATGAAATTTGGTTTTGAGTTAGAGTGGATACATACATTTCACATAGACAGACAGACACACAGACAGACATCAGGCTAAAAATAGTTTTTTCGTATTCCAGAGGGGTCCGAAACGTGTAGATCCGTCGAAAGTTTGAGTTGCGATTTTCGGCATGATTCGTTTGGTAACTGGACCTACCAAATACCTTCTCTGGAATACCTTCTCTATACATTACCATGTATCGAAGGGAAAGTACGATTACGATTTTTGTGGGCCATTTCGAAAGAAGAGGCAGGTTATTTTTTTCCGAATCGCATCAAAATCTAATCAGCACCAGGGTAACCTACAGCTGACTTATCTACCACATTTTGTAAAATTTGATCTAATAGTTTTTCAGCTAGAGTGGATACAGACAATTTTTGCGGGCCATTTCGCAAAAAAAAAAAAAAAAAAGCATGTTCTTTTATACCGAATCGTACCAAAAATTAATCAGCACCAGGGTCACACACAAGTGACTTATCTACCAAATATTATGAAATTTGGTTTTGAGTTAGAGTGGATACATACATTTCACATAGACAGACAGACACACAGACAGACATCAGGCTAAAAATAGTTTTTTCGTATTCCAGAGGGGTCCGAAACGTGTAGATCCGTCGAAAGTTTGAGTTGCGATTTTCGGCATGATTCGTTTGGTAACTGGACCTACCAAATACCTTCTCTGGAATACCTTCTCTATACATTACCATGTATCGAAGGGAAAGTACGATTACGATTTTTGTGGGCCATTTCGAAAGAAGAGGCAGGTTATTTTTTTCCGAATCGTATCAAAATCTAATCAGCACCAGGGTAACCTACAGCTGACTTATCTACCACATTTTGTAAAATTTGATCTAATAGTTTTTCAGCTAGAGTGGATACAGACAATTTTTGCGGGCCATTTCGCAAAAAAAAAAAGCATGTTCTTTTATACCAAATCGTACCAAAAATTAATCAGCACCAGGGTGACCCACAAGTGACTTATCTACCAAATTTTGTGAAATTCGGTCCATTAGTTTTACAGCTAGAGTGGATACAAGCTTTTGCGGGCCATTTCGTAAATAAAAAAAGGCGGGTTCCTTTATCCCGAATCGTATCCAAAACTAATCAGCTTCAGACTCGCCCACAAGTGACTTACCTACCAAATTTTATGAAATTCGGTCAATTAGTTTTTTAGTTAGGGTGAATACAATATCTGCACAGACAGACACACAGACAGACAGACACACAGACAGATAGACACACAGACGTCACGCTAAAAATGGTTTTTTCGTATTCTAGAGGTCTTGAAACGTGTAGATCCGTCGAAAACTCGAGTTGGGATTTTCGACATGATTCCAATACTTTCCCTATACATTACCATGTATTGCAGGGAAAGTAAAAATACCCTTTAAGATTTTAATTTTTCCCATGCACGTCTCCTGTTTCAGATGCATTTTGCATGAGGAAATACGATATTTAAATGTTTTCTCATTTTTCCAGCCTCATCATCTATGGCAGGCTTTTTCAAAGTGTGTTCCGAGGAACCCTTGAGGTTCTGCGATTTTATTCCAGGGGTTCCGTGACGTGATAGTTTTGTGAGAATTTTTTTAAATATTAACAAAAAATTTGATGTGGGCAGCACATGACTTTCGCTGCAGACTTATTTATATCCACGTTTTCTTTATTTTAATTCAATTTAATTCACTTTTAATTCAATTTTCGTTCTCATTTGGTAACTGGACTTATTTTCAAAGGTGGCGTAGAGAAAATATGAAAAAACCTAAATATCCCGAGAACGGCTAGTCCTAGTATAACGGGGTTGATCTTATTCTTTTCTTCGTTAAAAAGTACGTATAAAATGTAATGGATATATTTGAGCATACGCAGTTTTTTATTTTAGATTTTGACGATTTTTGCTGGCCAATTTGCAAAAAAAAAGGTTACTTTTTTTCGAAGTGTACCAAAACCTAATCAGCACCAGAGTGTACCAAAGTGTACCAAAATCTAATCAGCACCAGAGTGTACCAAAGTGTACCAAAATCTAATCAGCACCACAAGCGACTTATCTACCGAATTTTGTGAAATTTGGTCTATTAGTTTTTCAGCTAGAGTGGATACAAGCTTTTGCGGGTCATGTCGCAAAAAAATAAAAAGAGAGTTCTTTTATTCGAATCGTACCCAAAACTGATCAGCACCAGATTCGCCCACAAGTGACTTACCTACCAAATTTTATGAAATTCGGTCAATTAGTTTTTTAGTTAGAGTGGATGCAAAATCTGCACAGACACACAGACAGACACATACACAGACGTCACGCTAAAAATAGCTTTTTTGTATTCTAGAGGTCTCGAAACGCGTAGATCCGTCGAAAACTCGAGTTGCGATTTTAGGCATGATTCCAATACTTTCCCTATACATTACCATGTATTGCAGGGAAAGCAAAACCTGTAAAATTTGAATTCATAATTTGGATCACAATGGCCTTCTTCTCATCTTAGGATTCCGCCATAAAATTAAATTTCAAAAGGATCACGAGACCTTGAAAAACTCTGATGTATGATTTATAAAAAATATAACAGAGACAAAACTACAAATAATAATAATAACTACACTCATTTGACAGCTCTACGATCGACTTTGATTTTTAATGCGATCTATTTAGTTTCGGTGAATGTAGTGATTGTTCTATCACATCCTTTGAAATTTTGATTTTTAAATGACTCACTTGGTGAGTCAATGCCGTGGCCATAGGAGGGGTGGGGATAAGGAGGGATGGGGAGGAGTGGGGTGGAGGTGAATCCTTCCTCCTTCACTTAATTTAAGGGATTTTAATTATAGAATTGCAAGACAATATTTTTATAAACTACCAAATGTGAAATTAGATAAACATTTAATTTGGTGTCGTTCAAAAGGGGGAAAAAAAAAGATGAAAAAAATCGTTTAGCTTCTTCTATTTCGAATTATTGAAAAATATGATTGATTGTACAATTTTATTTTCTCATTTAGAGATTCACATCGTCGTACCAATACTAGATAAAAGAAATTATTCCATATTGTAATATTGTTAAACGCAATTACGCTAAAAGTTTTTTATTATATAATTCTGTTGATCATTTGCACCGATATGGATATTTTTCCTTCCCTGCAATGCGTGGTAATGTATAGGGAGAGTATTGGAATTGTGCCGAAATCGCAAGTCGAATTTTCGACGGATCTACACGTTTTGGGAGCTCTAGAACACGAAAAAACTATTTTTAGCGTGACGTCTGTGTGTGTGTGTGTCTGTCTGTGCAGATTTTTTATCCACTCTAACTGAAAAATTAATTGACCGAATTTCATAAAATTTGGTAGGTTAGACCCTTGTGGGTGACCCTGGTGCTGATTAGATTTTGGTATGACTCTGGATAAAAGAACCTGCCTCTTTTTGAGAAAAGGCCCGCAAAATTGCCTGTATCCATTCTAATTGAGAAACTAATAGACCAAATTTCACAAAATTTGGTAGATAAATCACCTGTAGGTTAACCGGGTGTTGATTATATTTTGGTACGATTCGGAAAAAAGATCATGCCTGTTTTTTGCGAAATGGCCCGTAAAAATCGTTAAATCTAAAAACAAAACAATATATGCTCAAATATATCAATTAAATGCTTATTTTATACGTAACTTTTGACACAGATAATAATAAAACGAGCCCCATTACTCTAGGATTAGCCGTTCTCGAGATATTTGCGCGAATATGAGTCTGCGGGTAAGTCATGTTCTGTCCACATCAGATATTTGGTACGTCGCCAATTTATTTTAGAAATGCATGTTTCGATGCACTTGACATGTTTACAGTTTAGTTTGTTGTTTCTTTTATTGTTATTTATGTTTTTTTTTCAAGGTATATATAATGGTAATTGTAATTAGATTTTGTCTGTTGCATCCACATAAATAAATGGATTAATAAATAAATAATATTTATTTTTTTATTTCTCATGCAAAAGTATGACTAAAGTATTGTTTTCCAGAAAATTTTCAAATTTAAAATTTTGACTAAGCATTGAAAAACTCTTAAAACTATTTCGAATATATTTGGAAATATTTCCTTTTGCGTGTGCATGTATTTCATGGTGTGCATATATATCTGTGAAGTGCGAATATGATAACTCAAAAAGAATACATGAAATTTTATGTGTAGTAACATTATGTAAAATACTAAAACTACATACTTTTTGTTTTCGTTTTCGCATGATTTGAGTACGAATCATTCAAAATTATCTATAAGATTTCAATAACTTAATTTCTTTCAGAGACAATTTCTTAATTTCTTTCAGAGTAATTTTTAGAAAAATTACACCGTAATTTATATTGGAAAGGGAAAATTTATACTTTATTTTAGATTATATGATATTAAAATAGTATATATTAACACAATTTTGCCTAAAACAACCCCTTCATATGCGAGAATAACTTGTTACCAACTTGAAGAAAGGCATGTCTAAAGAATTAAAAAAATCTGATGTGGGCAACACATGACTTTCCTTATATAATGTAATGAATTTACTACTTTTACAGTAAAAAAAAATAGGTTTTTCTTATAGTAGATACTAATATTCCTTCCAAGATATTGAATTTTCGACAATTAGTCGTCATTTTCATTGATTTAGCGTCATTTTTATCCATTTGGCGAGATTTCCGCTAATATGTTAACATTTCAAAAAGCCGCCAAGTTGGCGTCATTCCGCCAAATTCGTCGCCAAAATCTCGCCAAGCGTTATGGACGAAGAAATAAGTTATTCCTACAGCAGATAAATGACTATTAACGTTCAAATAAAAAAGTATTACTTAAAGTATCTTTTTTCATGAATGAAACGAGCTAGATCCACGAGAATGATGTCACCCAATTTATCGCATGGTATTACATATGAAAAGTGAACATGTTTCTCAATAGAAAATATTTTTATTTTTATTTTATATGACTTTTTGATAATTTTTTTAAAAATGTACAATATCTCGAGAACGGTTCATGTTCGCGTTCTAAAATTTATGTCAATCGTTTTCTAATGAAAAAGTTACATAAGAAATGTCTATTTGCGTAACTTTATTAGCGGTTTTGATTTTTTGACGATTTTTTCAAAATTTCACTCGAAAATTTAGGAGGGTTCTGAGCATTCGATTGCGTATAAAAGCAATAGGCTTCCAGCGTTTATAGATTGTGATTTTTGTGCCAAATTTTGTTCGAATCGGTCCATTCGTTCGTCA